>OX419586.1:5176211-5306551 GCA_948473455.1 Teleiodes luculella | reverse complement strand
TACTAGTCCGGTTTCTTATGGGCATGCTTGTATGGAAAGGTATAAATTTTGGGGTTAAGCAATGCCCTTTGGTCCGAATGTTATACACATCTACCTGAGCTGAAATCGCCCGGTAGCCAGCCATAACCCCGCGACAGGTGGGGGGGAGGGGGGGTCAAAGTACAGAGCTCCCAGCGCTCAGAAAAAAAATTCTGGCCGATTTGTTTGGAGCTTTGAGTCAAATTTGGTGTCGTTATCCTAGATGATGCCCAATTCATTCCCCATACCAGTTTTTTAGGGTTCCGTAGCAAAATATGTCGTAATACTTAAAATTGTAAACTTTTAGAGTAACGAAATCCAAACAAACCTTAAAATTTTAATTTTTTTTGTAGTAAACATGGTTTATGAAAAACACTGTCCGAAAGCCCATTTAATTCCCATTCTAAAAACATTAACAGTAAATATAAATTTGACTATTTTTATCGTACAATTAATTATTTAAAATTCAGCAACGTTCGTCAGCGCAGCGTAGGGGACTACAAAAAATTCGCAAAACAAGCTCTACTAACAAAAAAACAACCGGCCAAGTGCGAGTCGGACTCGCCGATCGAGGGTTTTGTACAAACCTGTAGAAATGTAAGTACTCGTAAAACTACTCGCAAGAAAATCAAATCCTTCTTCTTCTGTCGAGTCGATGATGGCTAGTTTCAATTTTTGTTGCCTAATACCTACCCTGCCACGCTGATTGCTCTTTCTGTGTCCTCTATGAGCTCCTCCGGTGTGTAAGACTCAGGGCATGTAGAACACGATAAACCATGGCCCACCTATCCATGGTTTGCGGCAACAGGCCGCACTCGTACTGGAGCTCCGTCCCGTCAGAAAGACCCCACCTTAACCGATTTTGTTTGATTCGACCAACCTGGTCAACCGGTTTTGTTTGGTTGATATCCAAAGGGACCTTGGAAGTATTTAGGTAGTAGGGGGGAGACTTTCCGAGAGTGGGACAAAGGAGGAAGGCCGCGAGCTCCGCGCCCGCCAGGGGTCACTTTTAAATTGGGATTTCTCTCGAACGATCGGAGCTATGAACTTGTAGAAGCTCCTACAGCTTTTCAGCCTTTTTGGACGGGGAATAATCTTACATTAGGTGCCTTAGGTCCATTTCAAACTTAGCTCTCTCCATAGCACTCGCTGCGCTTTTACGACATCTGGCGAAGCTTTGCCAGCAAGCCAATGCAGCATTTGAACCAGAAACGGCTTAAGGCAGCCAGTGATAATGCGGCACGTCTCGTGTAAGGCTACATCCACCTGCTTAGCATGTGCAGAGTGGCACCACATGTTCTCAAAAATAGAGAAAATTTAAGTACGCGCGATAATTAAATACCTGTGTGTGTATCAAACATTTCAGTACGGAGAAGATAAATCATGACTTGAAGGCTTGCAGGATACATTAGGTGTTAATGCTTCTCCATATTCTACAGTGGCACGTTGGTGTGCTGAGTTTAAGCAAGGAAGAACTTCCACCAACGACGACCCACGCTCGGGACATTCTGCGACAGCAGTAACAGAACAAATGGTTAAAAAAGTTGAAAAAATATTTTATCCGATCGTCGTGTAACGTTCGTTTTATTGCTGATAAAGGAAGTGTCCATAATATTATACACGACTATTTAGGCATGAAAAGTGTCAGCGCACTGGGTGCCTACGCCTAGAATGCTTACGGACGCGCAGAAAGAATACGAATAGACTAAGAATTTCACAAAGCTGTTTAGATCTGTTACAACAAGATCCTGACCACTTTTTGGCTCGATTAGTAACTATGGATGAAACGTGGCTTCACCATTACGATCCTGAAACGAAACAACAGTCTATGACCTGGAAGAGACCGTCTTCTCCAAATCCTAAGAAATTTAAGGTAATTCAATCCGCCGGCAAAATTATGGGCTCTCTTTTCTGGGATAGCCAATGAGTAGTAATGATCAAATACGTCAGTCATGAAGCCAAACCACTATTACGGGGTCTTATAAATAAATTCTTGATGAAATACGCAAGGAACGGCGTGAAAAACTCGCAGAAGATGTTTTTATTTTCATCAAGATAAAGCCTCCGCGCACAAGTCCCAAGTTGCCATGGCTGCCATTGAAGATGCTGGCTTTGAAAGGATGGAGCACCCACCCTATTCACCGGACCTCGCTCCTAGTGGGTTTCATCTCTTTCTACGGCTATAGGAGCACCTGGGAGGTCAGAATTTTAATGATAATGACATACCAAGTGTATACTTCTAAAAGGTTTGAAAAATTAAATAGCCTTTAATAAAAATACAACTGTTGCGGAGATGGAATGCACATGACTGCTTTTTTGAGGGGTTTTGTTTAAGAGCATTCAGTATTTCGAGTGCTCCGTTGAGGTTTTAAAAAAAAACCATAACTTTTACCAATATTCCTACCGGTTTTTTTTGTAGTGTTTGTTTTTCGAGTTTTTTTGCCGTCCCCTACGGTGCGCTGACGAACGTTGCTGAACTTTAAATAATTAATTTTACATTAAAAATAGTCAAATTTATATTTGATGTTAATGTTTTTAGAATTAGAACTATGTAAATGGGCTTTCGGACAGTATTTTTTATAAACCATGTTTACTACAAAAAAAATTAAAATATGAAGGTTTGTTTGGATTTCGTTACTACTAAAAGTTTACAATTTTAAGTATTACGACATATTTTGCTACGGAACCCTAAAAAACTGGTATGGGGAATGAATTGGGCATCATCTAGTTACCTGATAACGACACCAAACTTGACTCAAAGCTCCAAACAAATCGGCCAGAATTTTTTTTCTGAGCGCTGGGAGCTCTGTTCTTTGACCCCCCCTCCCCCTCACCTGTCGCGGGGTTATGACTGGCTACCGGGCGATTTCAGCTCAGGTGGATGTGTTTAACATTCGGACCAAAGGGCATTGCTTAACCCCAAAATTTATACCTTTTCCCATAAGAGACCGGACTATACCTAGCGAACGTGCAATAAAATATTTATTTTTTTCTTAAATTCGTTTTGTTTAGCCATGTTCGACATAAGAAATAATTAAATATAAATAAAGCTACATATATTTTATATTATAGATGACCTGCCTTCAAAATAGCTAGAGAGCGGCGACAATACTTTTTTCTTTGAAGCGAGTTTTCCAAGAAACATAAATTACAGTAAACAAGTTTGAGAAGCTTACACTGATGAAACTTTTACACACCACCAGATTTAATTTAACTTTGAATATTAGACGCCAAGACGTTAAAGTTATTACTATATTTAATTTGTGTTGTGTTACCAAGCAAGTTGGTACATACTACATACATAACATGACTTGGCACGTTATTATGTGGATACAATTTGGAACAACCTTACATTTTGTGCGAATACACTTTGCCGTACCGCTGTGCGTTTTAAGTAAAACAACTTCCTTAAATACCCAAAAATGCATTAATAAAATTTAAATGGTTTGAAAAAATTATTTAAATGTGGATTTAAATGTTTTTTATTTAATTTAATATAATGATTAAAAATTAAAATATGTACATATTGCCCGTCGCTTTCATAAATAAGTTGAAATAAGTCGTGAGGTTTTTTATTATTAATTTAACTAGTGGTTTCTTGTGACTCTTTCTTCTCGTCTCCTTCTTTTCAAGTTGACAGCAAATTCAAACAGACAGTGTCGGCTCCATAGAGGTGAAAACGTTTTTTGGCGACCCATACAATTTCATGTAAGAAGGGGTAAGTAATAGAACAAATAACAACAATTGGCATATTATTTAAAAAATATACCAACGTTATACATAATTTTGTTTTAAATAACGAACGCTAGTTATAATAAACGTTAGACATAATTTTAGAAAAAATAATGTTGAAACATATAACAATCGATTAGTATAAAATTAGAACATATAACAAACAATACGTATAATGTTTATGTGACATACAATTTAAAAGTTATAACGCACTAAAGATATAATTTCAAAATGCATAATGTTTAAAACACATAACGCCTTACGCCTTATTATTTTGTGTTTCATTTCCCTGAAGCCCCTTTCAAATCAATAAGCAAGCAAGCATATTATACGCTAGTAAACAAGCAAGCAAGCATGCAATCATGCATGCAGACAAGCAGGCGTGCTAGCAGGCATGCAAGCATACAAACATACAAGTAAGTATGCAGGCAAGCATGCAAGCAAGCATGCAAGCAAGCATGCAGGCAAGCATGCATGCATACATGTCAACCTAACACGAAGGGTATGGCGGGAGAACTGGGCTCGCTCTGCTCGCCCAGCTCTCTTCCGCCATACCCTTCGAACCTATACTATCCGTGTCGGGGTGCGTAGAACTCCCGTGCTCGCTTCGCTCGCACCCGCCCTGACATTTATTTGTAGGTAGAAATCGGTTGTTTTGCCATTATTTAGGTCTTATGACTATTATTGTAGACGATTTTTATAGGTAACAAATTTATATTTAATGACTATTATATCTATCAAGTTTTATATCAAGTAGTGTTAGACGAGATGAATGTTATAGCTTATGATAATTATACCAAACATATTTTATGTCAGATGATTGTTATACATAAAAAAATATGGCAAGTGACTGTATGTCTATCGTTTGTTATAACTTTTGAACGTTATTAAAATGAAAATATGCCAATCGTTGTTATATAAAATGCGACGCACCCATGTAAGAAGTCCCTTTAAATACTTCGAAATAACAAACAAAAAATTTCTTTTTTTGTACAGTATTTGTTATGCCATAGCAAAAGAGGCGAATTTCGTAGGGCCAATGTCAAGCCTGTGGTCAAGCTACATGTGCTGGCTACTGAATTTTTTTTAAAGAATGGCAATTTGCAACAGTCTATGTTTAAATAAGGACATTTTAGCCGGGTGTTGTGTCACAAAAGTGATAGTATGTGTGAACTTGTGCAGATATGCGACTTCGGGCTGGCGCGAGTGGCGGACCCCGACCACGACCACACGGGATTCCTCACGGAGTACGTCGCCACGCGCTGGTACCGAGCGCCCGAAATCATGCTCAACTCCAAGGTAAGCCACTAATGCATTAGGTGTATAGTTTGCGTCATGTAAAAAGAACGCTGGAGAAAGTGGTGGGGGTATGCAAATTCTTCCGCTCCCCCGCGAGTCCGGTGAAGCTTGATTAGTTGGACTTTTTCGACACAAGCATAGGTGGTCAATTAAAAAAAGGGGGGTATGCAAATCGCCTACTGCGCGCTAAACTGCCAGCGTTCTTTTTACGTATACAGAAGTTGAAGTTAGTTGAAGGTGCAGCTAGATTGCTACCCAATTGCGCCACAATGTTCTTTTTCCCTGTTTTTAACTACGTAAATGAAAGCGTAAATGATTATTCGATACACGTACAGTAGTAGGCAGCACATGCTTCTGGACTTATTAACCTTGAGAGCGCCCGTATTCCGTAGCAGTAGGTGTGAATTTCGTAGTGCGAATGTCCAGCCGCATATCTGGCTTCTGTACATTATGTACGTCTGACGTACACTTTTAATTAATTGCGTTTGTCATAATATGTATATTCTCATCCTATCGAAGGATATTTCAATATGGCGGTTTCTCGCAGCTTTTTGACAGATAAATGTGAGATATAAGCTTGTCACAGTGCTTCATGGTGCTCGACATACAAACAATAAGGCCTCCCTCAGCGAAAGCCGCGGTCCGGTCTTGCCACTGGTTTTCCGGAAGCCCTGTTTAACACATTCCGTGTTACCACACAAAAATTAGATACGCGTTGAGCGCGTATCTAGGTAAAATATCTTTTTTTTTCCCGTGGCACTATCAAGTCTTACTACCAGGTGCTACCAGTAGAACGACGGGAATTTAATTTACCCGTGTTACTACCGCCTCGTCCGGTAGTAAGTACCATGTGATTTTTCTCTGTGGGATTTTTCATACAAGTATTTTTACCCGACTACGGCAAAGCCAAAAAGGAAAGGTTATTAGACAAGCGTTTAACATGTGTTTAACTTTATTGTTGTAAAATCATTGGCTTGTATTTATTTTTGTTGCCAATTACAGAAGCTATGTGCTCTAAAAATTCTTGTAATTTTATTTTTTAATTTTGACAAGAAAAAAATTAGCAATTTATTTTGTTGTTACCCGGAAGCAAAGTTCTCTCGCCTTCGAGAATTTTTTTTAGAAATATGATATATTTCTTGATGACCATTCTTCTTTATCGTAATCTTTTTTAGTTTCCATTAAAATCAAAGCTCTTACTTTTAGATATCGAGCAGTCAGAACGTAATGCCCACCCGACAATTTATTTATTAAAACGTAATTATGTTCTTGTTAGACCCAAAGTATAATCAAACGTTTGGATATCCAAGTTTGCCCTAGAATCTATCATACCCACGATTCCGTGCTCACGTTTTTGGTTCAGATCGTAAGAAAAAGTAATTACAAACATCAAATACTCTTTGGTAAAACCACCCAAGTTATACAGTTTCTTATTTACAGTTTCTAGGAAAATATAAATAAGGCTATCACATCTAGAACCCCAGTCAATAAATAAATAAATAAATATATAATGAAATAATAAGTAGTAGTTATATAGTTTAACGAAAATAGACTTTAATAAAATCTTGATAAAGAAAATTTCTTATTTTCCGAGAAAGTCTACACATGTAGTTCTAAATGTTTCTCTGAATATCTCTCAGTAAACCAATTATTATCCTAAATCAATTTTTTTTATATCGTTTAAGCGACGTGTATCAAATGGTATTTTTTTAGCCTAGGTCTGTACTTTAACTGTTTGGTCGTCCGCGGTCGTCGAAAATACGGCCTTTAAGTATCTCTGAGTCGCCGTTTCAATTCAATATCTGTCTGCTTTTCCTTTTGAATACGGGAATATATCCCTGAAAACGACTGTACTAAACGAATACTCCTACTTCCAGCCCAAGATGTGGGAGTACTTTAAAAAAGGTTCAGTAAGGACAGCACAAGAGTTTGTTCAACCGTTGCCGTTCCCATTTATTATGCAATACATTTCTTGAAATTGTCTACACTCTACCGATTGTGAAGCTACTTGAAATGTATTTACGCTCTACATTCTAATAAACAGCTACGATGTTGCTACGGCGTAGCACTTGCTACGGCTAGTTTATATTTGTATATTTGCCGTATAAATACAGCATTTTGTCCTTGATACGTATAAATACGTTCGTTCACCCCTTAGCCGTAATGCGAAATAAGCTCACTCACCTTCGAGGAGCTCACAAAAGATTTACTAATTACCTGATGGATGACGTACTAATAGCGTTGGATTTGCAGATTGCCTATTTTCACTCGAATAGGGGTTTATTCGACTAAATGTTATAATATAATGTAATCAGTGTTCTTTGTGAAATACTACGCTTGTTGAACATTCGTGATAACATATGTTTGGCTTTCATGGTTATTCAATTATTCCAATTTCCAATTGAATTAATGGACATCATTCACGTTTCATACACCAAAAAGTGAAAGTGCCGACCAGAAAAAAAAGTGGTTATAAAACCATGACAAAATACTATTACTATTCGACTTTGGTTAAAATAAAAGAATAAAATCAGAAGTCCCTTCCAGTAGTTTGAATCGTCTGTTTATTACAAAAAGAATGCTTTGTTTCAACTCTCTTATTGAAGTTGCGTGAACTTCTTTGTACGTGAAATTGGAAATTTGATTTCTCGGAAATTACTAATTTCCCCTACCGGTCCCTGAAAGAATACGAACATTGAACAACGACTTCATTTTATAACATTACACTGCCGTTTGATGTTATTTCTATCTATCTATTATTAATAAAATACATGAATGCAATCACGTGCCTGCCATATAGAAAAAATATAAAACCAGCCATACAAAGGAAATTGATTGATACTCGCACTGCGAGAGAATGTCTTATCCCGAGAAAATTGATGGCAAAAACGATATACATAGTTGAAATACACAGAACATGATGGCTCAAAATATTGAAATAAATCAAGTATAATAAGTAAATGGCTATTAATAAACTGTCTTTCTATATCTGTAATTTGTTTCTAATAAAACTAATCAAAACGGAGTAAACTTACCGGAACTGTGAAAGGTTTCTGATAATTGGAAACGGACGGACTTTTATTTGTCTTTTTCATTCGGTATTTGATAAATCATTCGCTCTTTATTATTCTTATCTCATTCACAAAAGGGAATAGACCTTTACACTGATTAAAGTGTCAGGATCTAATTTATTTACTCTGTTTAAGAAAATTAGTTAATTATTTTATTTATAACACTTTGTTTGCTTTTTCCCTCTGATGAAGGATGAAAATACTTTTACAGTGACAAACATTGTAGTAAAGCAAAATATTAAATACTCGTATAGGATTTACAGGAGCTAGAGAGTTGTGCATCTCTTTTGAGCCCTTTTTTTTATTGACCTGTGCTTGTGTAGAAAAAGTACGACGAATCAAGCTTCAACGGGCTTGCGTGAGAGCGGATGGTTCTACCGCAAAGTAGTCATGTAACAACGCGTCTAGGGGCGGGTCAAGGGAGCCTCGAACCCAGGCGTGTTGATACGGAAAAACATCCTGAAGAAGTCTTTTGTGCCCGTAGTTCTGCATAGTGCGTAAGAGCGGGAAGAAATTCTTCTATACCACACGCTATCGATATTTCATCAAAAAATCAAAATCACTTTGTTAAGTGAAAATAGTTTTTATTAAAAACTTTTTATCGAGTTCTCTCTTTTTTTATGCTGTTTATTTTAAGTAGCATTTTTGATTTTCTACTTATTCTGAAACTTGTTGTTGAATTGGCCCACCCACGGCTCCTATTGTAGGTACCTGACGGAAGTGCTCTTACCCTGTTGTATACTTATCAGCTTCCGAACAGCAAATCAATTAAACCCAGACAAAATCAAAAGCACTGTAAACTTTAGTCCTTCCAAATTGGTTTGAAAAGGCTTAGCGTTAAGTTAAGAGATACTAAACAATAGCTCAAGTTGTATTGAAATCTATTGTAACGTTCAGTGAGATTTTCACCATAGTAATCTTCCTGTGTGAGAGCGTCGGTGGCCAAGTGACTAAAGCCGTTGACTTCCATTCGGAAGTTCGCGGGTTCACGCCTCGGCACGTGCCAATGTGTTTTCGATTTCCGGATCCTAACATATTATGTTCGTTCGTTTATTCGATGCTCTTACGGTGAAGAAAAATCATCGTGAGGAAACGTGCACACACCTGAGAAGTAATTCAAAGGTTGTGTGTAAAGTTGACCAAGCCGCAGTGGGCCAGCGTGGTCGACTAAGGCCTATTCACCCTGATTTTAGGGTAAACTCGAGCCCCTCGATCCTTCCTGTCCGCAACCCAAATGACGTGCGTCAATCAAAATGGCGGCGGGCTCCGACATTCTGGTAACTGGCAACACTACCCAAAGCCATGCATCATGGTGATTGACAGCGTTTCAGTTTCGTGGTTCTACATACCGAGCATTAATTAATTAACAAAACCGCCTTTGTTATATAATGTGGAGGAGTGTGCGCAATTGGCGGTTTAATCTAAGCATAGATAAATGAAGTAATTTGTCTATGATCTAAGTATGTTTCTTAAATTTGGTTAATGCAGCCGCTTTTGGACTATTTTTATATGTACGCAACGACGTGTTTCTTAGTTATTAATTTAGATATTTATCAACAATTTTTTAAAGTTTTGTATATAGTCTATAGCCGACTAAGCAATTTTCTAAAAATGCTCGTTTAAACCAGGAAAAACCCCCTAAAATCTCCAAAGAAAATACCGTGATCTAATTTAGCGCTGCGCAGTCCTAATAAATCTTGTATTGACAAGTAATAATCAAAATCAACTACCTACGTATACTTTTATCTCCACAATAATTTTTATTTTAAGCTTTATCATGTTATGCGTAAAATCCTAACTTCACGTGTTGTTCATTTGTATCTAAAATATAATAAAGAGGAAAGATTTGATTGCTGATACGCTCCGAAACTACTGAACAGATTTTAATGCAACTTGCTATAAAGAGAGAATAGACCTCGGGGAATAAGGATTTTTCCCGCGATAAAAGATACTCTATGCCTTTTACCGCGGGAAAAATACTCTTTCCACAAGACGGACAACTAGTATTTCATAAACCGGATTCATAAAAATTGTTCTGGCTGCTGAGCGGGAAAAAAAACAATTTTCCGAGATTTGATAATCAACGATCTAAAAAGTTTTCGCTGAACAGCTTCAGGCTATATTTTGTTTCTTTCTTATCGTGTGGATTTCGAGGTTAAATTACCTCAGAAATCCTGGTGTCGGCCTTAGGCTTCCGACATGGCTATTTATTTATATTTATATTTATAAAACTGAAAAAGATTACACTGGAAAAATAAAATTAAAAATCTTTATGGAACTGCACTATAACTAAACACAAAAGCAATCTCGCCGCTACAGTTATTTTATCTGACGAGTGCAGGCGAGCCTTACTTGTAGTGTAGTGCGCATAGACACGCACTCTTGTTTGCGTACTACTAAACTGAGCGCTACGCACATAAACACAATGTACATACACAAGACCAGGGATCGGAACCGGTTTTTCATACACTTGTTAAATCACGCTAGCTCAAACCCTATCCGACTATAGCTCTAACTAAGATCACTAAGGGTAGGTTTAGTCTTGAAAGAACATAATATGCAAAGCAACCGGCAGCCCTGGCCTTCGCCTGCCGCAAAAACAATTACTTTAATAATTACAAAATAGATTGAAACCGGTTTCATTCCGTTCTTTATCAAAAACCGGGTAACCAGAATATTTTTGGTTTGTTTCATTAAGTTCCATCTATTGCCGGTTAATTGGGGAACGGAATTATATCTGTTTTTCGAACGATATTAACAGGGATTTCAAAACCGGTTTCGATCCCTGCACAAGACACACACGAGTATGGCTGGCCTGTACTCGTGAGATAAAACATATGTACAAGAAAATAATGGCAAAACAAGGTTTCAGAACCTGGGCTCTGAATCCCCACCCATGCCCTGGGATACCCCGGTACAATGCTTCATAGTACTACTGTACACTAAGAGGGTCTTAACGTGTCTTAGCCGGCACATTACACGGTGGTAGCCGTATCTAAGAACCGAATAAAATATAAAAGCTCTGCTCTACAGACGGATTAAAGTGGACCTGAAATAAAATTGGAAAATCTGTATTAGTACAATATTTTTTCTGCATTTTGATTCCATTTATTATCTATATTAAGCTGTTTGTTTTTTGAAATAAAATAAAGAAATAACTGTTTGTTACTGACGAAAAATGGAGGAGGTTCATAAGTCGACGCGCATATTTTTTTATGTATGTCGAAGCATGACTTTTTACAGAGTATTCCGATTTTGATAATTATTTTTTTAATAGAAAGGGTATATTCAGAATTTGGTACAATATTAATTTGAAATAATACATCAAACCCTAAGGGTAAGAAAACAGGGGGATAACTGAATGTAGATTTTCCCGTAGGAACTATGTATTTTTCCGCTGGCAAAGGTAGCCTATGTCTTTCTTTAAGGTCTATTCTATTTTTGTACCAAGTTTTATCAAAATCAGTTCAGTGGTTTATGGGTGAAAGCGAGCGTAATAAACAGGCATACAGAAAGAGATTTTTGCTTTTCAGTCTTTTCGGCGGTTTTACCTTTTTTTTTAAGATTTTATCTAGTTCTACGAAAAGCCTTATTTGATCCTTATTTACTCAAACTGGTATTTCATCATTTAATGTTTGCTATCAAATTCATAACAGCCATGAATAAACAATCCAATATAATTTATGCTCATGAATTTAAATTGAGATACTCAATTAATGAGATTTACTCACTGAACTCATCCAACATAAGGACATAATACCTTGTTAATTTATTTTGAGTGCACAAAGAGAATTTATTTTGTAAGCTTATTCGCATTAACCTACAATTATGTTAACAAAATGAAATCCTACAATCAAGCGAACTCCACCACGGTTACAGCACTATAAAATAAAAATTACGGTTCAAGTAACAACTATATAACAAGATTGTATTATACTTTTTAACAATATAACAGTGACTTTAAAACACAAAAAAACATACGCGTTATGGAGAATCTCCTCCTCTTTTTGAAGTTTGTTGATAATGATTCAATAAAATTGTCAATTGTCAAAATTGTCAATACAAAGACATCTATATTAATTACATCGTATATCTATATCAAATTGTCAGTTCTGTTGACATAATCGATATCCGAAAGGCAATCAAACTCGTTAATCCTATTTTCTATTCGTATAGACATCAATCTTCCACGTCCCACCCCGGCCTCATACGACAATCATGTGAAATACCCACAAATACCTACATTTTGTGCCTAAATAACGAACAATATCTCTTACGATATGAAAGTGTGGATTTAGTCCCTACCCTACTAATATTATGAATGCGTTACTAACTCTGTCTGTCTCGCCAAAACCACTGAACGGATTTAGATAACACTTGGTACAGTGATAGATAGAGTCCTTGGAAAAGGACTACCTTTTACCGCGGTAAAATGCCTCATTCCTACGGAAACAACTGTTAACGCGAGCGAAACGGAATAGTAGTATTTCAATTAATAAAACTTACTTTCTTTTACTTGATCTTAGATACAATCAAAATTATTTGTAGACTTGGTAAACTACTAATAATAGTTTGAAAGCCTTTTGTATATTCAGTGAGGTGGGAATGCGATTAAAGCCATTTTGAAAATAACCAAACCTTAATATCAAAACTAGAAGTAGGTATTAATTAAGGTGTATAACAAGTATTATTTTTCAAGTTATGGATATTCAAGTTAAAACGATATTTTTAATTATTCTTTTATTAATTTCCTTAAAATTAAATAAATATGTGGAGACTTCTCACATCCGGCCATCTGACCCCAAACTATAGGCAGAGCCGTGTCAGACAGCTGATATCATAGAGGTCTTAGAGCAACGCGGGCCTTCCGGCCGGAAGATAGAGATATATGTTTTTTTGCTTCATAAAGACACATATTTAATATAAATAAATATATGAAAAATCTTACTTTATTAGATTTCAAATCTCACGACAATACGCACAAGATTTTTTTCATTTCTTTTTTTACGGGCTGAATACTGTGCTAGTTTGTAATAAAATTTCCTTGCCGACAGGGCTACACGAAGTCAATAGACATCTGGTCGGTGGGCTGCATCCTCGCCGAGATGCTATCCAACCGGCCCATCTTCCCCGGGAAGCACTATCTGGACCAGCTCAACCATATCCTGGGAGTTCTCGGATCGCCCAGCCAGGAAGACCTGGACTGCATCATCAACGAAAAGGTAGGTTTCATCATCATTATTTTAGCCAAAAGAGGCCCACTAATCCCTTCCTCTCACCATATTCGGAACAATATAGTGGCCTCGTAAGACGTATGAACCAGAGTTCTCGTAAAATGCGCGTACGCAAAATGGGCGACTCTTCCCTTCGAAGTGACTCATAGTGATTAAAGCTCCAAGAGCCCGCCACCAAACGATGATAGGAGTCCCCTTCGCCCGCGCGCTTTGTACCCCGCAAAAAAACATATGCAATATGCACGTTCTATTGCGCCACCCTGTACTTATGTGTTCTTTTTCAGACAATTTCAATATAAAAATAATAAATAAATAATAAAAATAAAATATTCTTTATTTCATTTTACAAAAAGTCTTAAAATACTAGTGGCAGGTGTCTCCTATAAGGCTCATATAGCTCATATAGCTAGCACGTTCCCAATTTTAACAAAATAATATCGCCAAACCAGGTCCTATTGGTTTTTCCGAGCTCACTAAAGTTTTTTTCATCCCTTGAAGAGAACCTCCCCAACCCATTTTTATAAAATAGTTGTAATTTTCGCTGATTGTAATAAAATGTACTTACGAGTACCTGATTTACAAAAATATTTCTTCTGTATGATGCATTCCCAAAGAATTCCCTCCCACCCAATTTATTATAATTATTTCTTCTCTTAAGGTTCTCAAACTCCTACAGATAAGCACATCTAGAGACAGTATCATGCATGTGGTCCCATTTCAAGGACCAGTCCAAATAAGTGCTTACCCACCCTCTCCGAATACCTTGATTTTATTTTAATACTACATTATTAAGAAGAAACAAATAATAGTTATTTATGATACTAGTGCGGAAAGTATGTGATTTCCGATGAGTGTCATTTTATTCACGAGCGAGCAAAGCGAGCGAGTGTATAAGCCGACACGAGTCGGAAATCATCTTTCGCACGTGTATCATACAAGATTTTACAATGCATTGTGCAAGAAAAAAAACAGTTATATTAAAAAGGCGTATAAAATGACGGGCTTCATAAACAAAACACATTCGCGCTGAAAAAAACATCTACTGCGCATGTGCAAAGCTGTCGAATCGCAATAAGGCAATGAGTAAAATTTATTCAGCCACGCAAATTTTTAATTAATATTTGAACGTAATTTATCAATAAAAATCAATTTCTAAAGTAATTATACTAATTATAAACGCGTTTATTGAATTGTTATTTTTATTGTCCCCTTTATATTAGTAACAATTGGTAATAAAAATATCTCAAATACTGAAATGTTAGGTTGACTGGCTGAATGACAGGCTGAGCAAAAATTAAAAAAAAAACTGAAAAGTAAAAAGCACTAGTGCGGAAAAGTGCTACTTTCCGCACTGTTTGGCTGCCTAGAAAACGCTCCTTTTCGAGCACATGCATTGTAAAATACTTTTTTATGCGATTGCTGTATCAAATAGCCCTACAGACTCGTCAAATCAGTCTATTCTGTCACAAACTTGCTCCTGTACGCGTCGTCTCACATAATCGTAAAACTCCATGTTAGCACTAAAACGTTCGGCCCATTTGCGACACATTACGCCCTAGACTCCCCGCAGAATGCTATAATGGTTTATTTCTATAAGAATAGAAAACCTCATTGCAGATCTGTTAGCTGTATTTACTCCTTTATACTTTTCATAAGGTTATGTATCTTATGGTTAAGATAGTCTGTAAATACTGATTCCAAAATATGCAAAGGTTTCTCTTTTTAAATGTTTTTGGTCTAATGATCTGCCAACTAACTACCGGTAACAGCTTAAATTTATTTAAATTTATTTTCGTAACTCAAATGACTTAAACTTGATATTCATATTTACTTTTAAATAACGCGAAAAATATTTTAAATATTTAGCTATTTGAATATTAATTGCGGAAGTAGCGTGACGGCGCGGCGCCTGTTTAATTTGACGTTTTCACAGCTGCTTTGATCTGGAACTCTCCACGGACGGCTACATTCTGAACTTTTGCTTTACTTAATTAGCTTTTAAGAAGTTAGCGAGGTCTCCCCACATCAACCTTGTAATTTAGACCCAAATTATTAAATTACGACGAAGCCAAGTGCAATGATTTAAATTTGTTACCCATCACTCTTTAGTTGTTAGTTTATTTAACCATTCTTAGACGACCTCGGTAATGGATTTTAAACCTTTTTTGATATTACAATTCCCAGTTTCTTATGGCGATTTTCCGGGACACTGCTCAGAAGCAGTTAGGTTAGGTGAAAAATTCGATCAATGCTGACCTTTTTATGAAGTATTCCGAGAGCGCCTTTGAATCGGCTGCTTTAGGGATAATACGAAATGTTAGTGGTTACGTATTGGTCCGTGAGTAAACGGGTTATCCATCGCGCTCGGTTTCCATTTCTGAGGGTTCTGGAGTGAACTCAGTAGGATCAAATCAAACTTGGACAGTTAGGAACTATGTTTGTTATATTCCCTTAAAGCCTTAATTAGTTCCTCTATTAGAACAACCTGTAACTATCCAGAGCTGAACCAAGACATAGCTCCGTTCAGACCATAATTTTGTTAATTATGACCGAGATTCACGACAGTGTTGGAATTGTCCAATTCTCATGACTATGGGAACCACACGGCTGTTTCCTCATGTCTTATTGTCTTCCTGTTGTCTAATTTGTAGACGTCAGCGATCGGGGATATCAAGGAAGAAATGGTGTACGGAATTAATTTACGGACGGGTATATGCCCTCTGTGTGTTTAGGACAGCCGTGACGCCGCCCTATTATATCGTATATTTTCCTTAGAATCCGTCAGGGCCTGAGCTAACAATGAAAAATATATTTCACTTTTCCCAGTCTGTCTTTCTATAATTTCCTAGAAACAATATTTTTATCCCTTACACAAGAAAATGGTAAAAAAGCTCGTTAAATGGAAACCGATGTTTTCTTTTCATGTAATTTTAGTTGGTTGTAACATGATGGCCATCAGTCTTAGTTAGCGGCAAGCTGGTAAACTGACTGTGATAAATGGCTTACAATTTTTTGCTACATTATTACGTTTCCTTTAACCCAGATGAACTTTGATGTCACCCTTGGGTCCGGCATTATTATTTTCAAATCTTAAAAGGAAAAGGTCCGCGTCCCTCGTTTTCAATAAAGAATTGAATTTTTGTTAGTTAAACTTTCACTTATAAAAAGCTTGACGCTTTATTGGAAAATCGTCAATTTGGTAGTCAAAAAAGATTGAATGTTCTTCTCAGTAAATTGTCTTTTGTAATAATTTTGGTCTGTTCGCACTTGTGTAGTTATGTCTTTGTTTTTTTCGTAGTGTTGTGCTAGTGAAAAGACAGTCTAATAAATAAGATATTTAGGGACTTTCGCAGTCATCTTACTCAGCGTCGGCAATAATTTCCCCTGAGCTCCGTTCCGTTAAACTATGTTTTATGTGGATTGATCGTCTCGGAGACTTTTATAGATGAGTAAACCCAAAACGTGCACGTGTACCTATTTGCTTGTGACGAATGAATATATCTATATTACAATAAAAATATTCACATTTCTTAGAGCAATATTCTGTAATATTCTCGTCAATAATTGCTTCATATTTACTTCATTCATTTATATTAGTCGTTACTTCAAACGTACGTTAAATAAAAAATATGTAGCATTTATTTTAATTATCCCAAGGGAAGTGCCTAAACAATGAAACCGATTGCGCTACATAACTGAGTATTTTCCTTTCTTATTTTGACAGACACTTTTCCTCGGGATAATTTAAATCAATGCTACAACTTACAACTAAAATAGATAAATGAACTAAATATGAGGCATTTATTGACGTAATACATTTCGATAAACCCTGCATGCTTGACTTTAAACTAGGAGGTGGCCAGTCAACCAAACGTTGGATGGCTGGTCAAAAAAAACTTATTCGAAAAATATATCATATTATTATGTAGCAATGGGGAAGTGTCCTGGAAAAAATAAATCGATCCTAATTAGTCCGTCAGTTAGATTATCGAAAAAAATTGAACACGTATTTTTTTTATATAATTAAGATAAACCGCATCAAAATGTAGGAAAAGTGTAACGGGGTGCATTGCGTGCTACCTCGTTGCCACGTTTTCTACTTCATTTCTCATCTCATTTACCATTTTCGTCTAAATTCAAATATATTTAATTTTGGAATTCATTCAAAATCATCCGTCAATCATTCATTTTTTATTATTCATTCCTACTTTTACCCCTGGCCACGAACTACGTGGCCATTTCCCAAAATGTGATTATTTTCAAAATATAATATTAGTATGTACCTACGTGATTAAAGTGAGTGCTATTGTGGATATATTATTCTTATTATTTGTGCATCTTCTTATATCTTCATCTTAAACGTAGTTGCCCCGCAGGCTCGTTCAGGATCTAGACGAACCGCGGGTGTAACAAAAGAGTGCTATGACGTCACTTTTTCCGTACAATTTGTATGGCGGCGTGTTGTCACTTGAAATTTCAAAGTGCCGTATCGTCGGCATTTTTCGTTTGCCAGACAAAAAAAATACGTGTACATTATTTTTTAGTAATCTAATTGACGGACTAATTCGATTTTTTTAGGACATTTCCTTATTATTTATTATATGAAGCAAATATAAGCAACTATGAAGCAATTGATGAATCATCTCTAATAGACCTACGCCACAAACAACCAGCCATTCTGACTTTCACCATAGGTCCATTTATTAAAGTCAACGAAAAATAAGAATACCGTTTTGAAGATTATCACTAAAATTAATCACACTAATATTAAAAAGGCGAAAGTATGTGAGGGTGTATGTTTGTTACTTCTTCACGTCTAAACGGCTGGAGCGATTTTAATAACATTTTGGTAACGAATTAGCTTACACCCTGGATTAATACATAAAAAAACACGGAAAAAACTGTTAACGCGAGCGGAGCGGTATTCTTACGCTTTGAGAGGTTTAGTATTTGCGAGCGTGTGCGTTGTGTTGTTTTAGGCGCGCGGGTACCTGGAGTCTCTGCCGTTCAAGCCGCGCGTGCCGTGGACGGACCTGTTCCCCGGCGCCGATGCGCGCGCGCTGGACCTGCTGCACCGCATGCTCACCTTCAACCCGCACAAGCGCATCACCGTCGAGGAGGCGCTCGCGCACCCATACCTCGAGCAGTATTACGACCCCAACGACGAGGTAACATCACACTAATCACATCACACTCATATTATAATTTTTTCGGCCTCGTAGCAGGGATCGGAACCGGTTTTTCATATACTTGTTAAATTACGCTAGTTCAAACCCTGTCCGACTAATAGCTCTAACTAAGATCACTAAGGGTATAAGTCCTGGAGGAACATAATATGCAAAGCAACCGGCAGCCCTGGCCTTCGTCTGCCGCAAATACAATTACTTTAATAATTACAAAACCGATATAATTCCGTTCTTTATCAAAAACCGGGTAACCAGAATGATTTTGGTTTGTTTCATTAAGTTCCATCTATTAGCCGTTAATTGGGGAACGGAATTATATCGGTTTTTCGAACGATATTGCCAGGTATTTCAAAACCGGTTTCAATCCCTGCCTCGTAGCCTAGTTCGTAGTACGTCTGCCTACGAAGCACAAGGTCGCGGGTTCGAATCCCACCCAGGGCAAACATTCGTGTGATGAGCACTTGTGTTTGCCTTGTGTCTGGATGTTGTTTATTTATATACGTATCTATCTATATCAGCTGTCTGACACCCATAGTACAGACTCTGCCTAGTTTGGGGTCAGATGGCCGTGTGTGAGATGTCCCCACATATTTATTTATTTATTATTATAAAGGCGAAAGTTTGTGAGTTTGTATGTTTGTAACTTCAACACGTCTAAACGGCCAGAGCGATGTTAATAAAATTTAGTATGGAGTTAGCTGACACCCTGGATTAGCACATAGGCTACTTTTTACCACAGGAAAATTCCTCATCCCCACGGGAAAACCTGTTAACGCGAGTGGAACCGCTGGGCGGAAAGCTAGTAATATTATAAACGCAAAAGTTTCGCACAAAATCTACTGAATTGATTTCAATTAAACTTTACAATAATATAGCTTATACATCAGAATAAAACATAGGCTACCTTTTACCGTGGGGAAATATCTCATTCCCACGGGAAAAACTGTTAGCGCGGGCGGAGCTGCGAGGCGGAATACTAGTCATTGATATGTCGCAGTCCTATGGTTGCAACTGTCTGATAATTATTGTTTAAGTAAATAATTGTATGCCGACTTATAGTAGTAAGCAAATTGTTAATACTTAATAATACCTATACCTCACACGTCGCTTCGACAACTATTTTACTAGATTTTTCATACTTCCCCACAAAAGATAGTCACTTATTTTAATATTCTGCCTAACTGCTGCAAATTTAAACTTGACTTTCTGCATTAGATGGTCACGTAATTTATTTATTACCTGTTCGATATACAAGAGACGTATACATACAGCTATCAGAAATAAAGTTGCGGGCGGCGGCGGCGGCGGCGGCCGCTTAATTGGGATTCGAATGTTATAGGCCGTCCGGATCGCAATGTATGTGTGTGAATATTCTGTGTAGTTTACAGTTTCTTTTGAAATTTCAAAGCTCATTATTTGTGGGCATTCGTAAATGTTAATAGTAGGACTGTAATGTTTGTATATATTTTATGTTTTGTAGCTAAAAAATTTTGCGCAACTGATCCTTCCTTTACTTTCCTTGTTTTACAATTTTAAATCTTATCTGCTTAAATGTGTCTTTATCTAAGAAGGATCTGATTCATTTTTTATTCGCAGCCTGTAGCCGAGGAGCCGTTCCGGTTCGCGATGGAGTTAGACGATCTTCCCAAGGAGACCCTGAAGAAGTACATCTTCGAGGAAACGCTACTGTTCAAGCAAAACGATATGGCGTAAAACGGAATGCAAAACTAGGCCTACCTCGCCCCGCGACCGCGCTGGCCGCTCGGGGTGAGGACACTTCCGTGTTTTTTTTTTACCATTCCAAATACGAAACGGATTCTGTACATAAAATTGAATTCGTTATATTAAAAAAGACGCTGTCATAAATAGGTATTTCAACGTTTAAACTCCCTTGCAAAGATTCCAGGAATAAGAAGACAGATTTCCTGACTCGAGTTATTTATATGAGTATTTTGTCAATTTAAATGATAGCACTTTTTTTCGGCAATTATGTTTTCGTATGATTTCGTGCATTGTTTATGACCGCCTATTATTTTAATTACAAATTGCGTTGTTATAAAATTTATAAATTTCATATTATGGATAAAATTGCTATCAACTACTTATCACGTTACCGACCGGTGACGGTGGCATCAATTTAAACACCTTATAAAATACTGATAGCTTATCAAATATAGGTAAGTGCTTGATGTAATGTGATGACTAAATTGTTGTAAGAAATCACATGTTTGAGGATAAAATTCAATACAATATTATAAATTCTTGGAAAATGGAAATGAAAAAACACGGATATGTAATATGTGGGCCTTTAACGAAAATAAGAATTGTCAAACATTCAGTACATGTAGTCGGTATACCCAAAGCTTAGTAAACCAGTCGGATTTGCGACAGATTTGGTATTATTATTGTAATTTTAAATATTGTAAGAAGTAAAAGTCGGGATGCTTTTATGAACGGTTTTAATTCGAAAAAGTGGTTGGCGGCGCGGGCTTGCAAACTTTCAACTGCGATACGTGAATGAAATGCATAATACATTGTAACAGCTCTGCCGAACAACTATCGCTGTCATTGCTCATCATCAGCGACACCAGTTTGACTCAAAAACAACAACATACTTCTGTTTTAGCCACTTTTAAGCTAAGTGTAATTAATTTGTCATAGAAATGTCTGCAATAGAGAAAATATCGTAAAAATTTGACTGGGTCGGAAAGTAGACAAGTTAACAGTATGAAGAGTAGAAACTTATAGATAATAGATAGGACTTTCTGAAATTTATGAACGTTGAAGATTCCTAGTCGTACGGTTTATAAATCGGGGTGTATGAGTAAAGCGGTTGCAGGGGAGGCGGTGCGACCGCGTTCAGATGGTATTCTGCAGTATTACGTGCTGGTGAAATAAAGCGAAGGCCGCCTGGAGTATCGGATCGATGCTTCGCGAGCTCGGTGCGACTCGCTCGTTTCATTACACATCCTCCGTGATGTCATCTACAACAAACAAACCAGGCTTAACAATGGACATTGAACGATGTAAATATTTTTGCATTTGGAATTAATGTATCTTGAAGTATCACAGAGTAATAATTTCGAGCACTAATACTTTATTCATTAATTCTAATGTGATCTTCTTACGAATAAATGTATTTTCTATTAGCTATGTAAAGGTCTATGTTGAAAAACTTGTTTGTTTCAATCGTTTTATCTAATAATTCTGGTCTTCCTTGTATTGCATGTTAGCGCACAAGACGGTTTAAGAATAGTTAATTCTTCATATCAAATAATTTATTAGATATATTGATGTTTAAATTATTTGGAGATTGCGCGGATTGGGCTGCGTTCGAAAACTGGAGAGTCGATTGTTTCAATTCAGTAGAGAATGTAATTGATTTCTATCGAGAGAGTATTTTTCCACGAGGTGTTCTGGTTTTCGGCCGGCCATTGTACCAAGTTTTTCAACGACGACCCGGAGGGTATTCGGAAGGCGATGTTCGCGGGTCAATAGGTATATTGTTACACCTTTATTATGTCTATAAGATGTTATTGGATCGAGGCCGCTGCTGGGGCGGCTCGACTGGGCTATCACGGTCTACTTCTATAAGACTTGAATTAAAGTTGTTTGTTGAAACTATAAGCATATTAGAGGAAATATTTGTCATTTAGAATCGTACATTAAAAATGTGAAACGTTATTATTCAGCTCAAGTCTTGGGTTTAGCTTATGACGTAATGTTTGTATTGGGAAGTATACTAAATGAAATAGTTACATACATTGCGTGAGCAAAGCAATTCGTACATCTTCAATGTTTTTCGCTAAAATTTAAATATCTTTATATTGCTCGGGTGTGATTACGCCTTTATTATTAGATATAGTATTTTCCATTAATATTTCACGAAGGTATGTGAAGATCGGTTAATTTCACCCATCCCAGTCATTAAGATGTATTAGAGGAATCGATGTATGGAATCATCTAGACACATCTTGAAATCGTAATAACGAAACATGCCTGTTAGTACAGTTCATATTTCTACGTCATAGGTTTATTGCGTGACTGTAATTTCAACTGTATTTTTAGACTGTAATCATTCAATTCATCCCTCATTTTTAACTAATAAAAGACAATCGAGTATATGGTTACTGTGACGTACATAATAGTTGGTTTTAGGTGGTCAAGTTCATAGAATATTATTTTTTAAATAAACTTGTACGTGTATGTTATAATGTTCTGTAATATTGAAAATTATCTTCCATAGTGTATCTGATTTCATAGAAAGGATACGTGCATAAAACAAAATTACAAAGAAGACACCATCAGACATGTAATGTTATAATAAAAAAGTGAGTGTTGCCATATTTTCTTAAGTCATTATGTACAAATTGGATATTGTAAGATCATTTGTTATCTGTCAACAGTTGAATATTACGAAAATAAAATCGAATCAAAATACAGAGTTGTTCGTATTTCTTTAAAAAAAACCTTACCTATTTATTATAAGTCGCTAAGGATTTTGATATTGAGAAGAAACTGATTCAAGACAAATATAAATAGTAAGGTAATAAGTATTTAAGATCTGCCAGTTCTGCCACAGAATAGATAATATTACAGGTCTTCTACGATGTATAAACAGGTTAAATACAGTACTATTCTACGTACCTACAGCAGAAATGTGTAGCAAATATAAAACAGAAAAGAACATGCAAATGTTTGAACATCGCGACATTGTTGTCAGGCGAAATACGTATTTATTGAAAGTAGCTTTTCTATTTCAAATTCAATTCCATTAGATAGCATATAGTTGGCATGCAGCGTTGTTGCACATCTAAATCTGAGTTTGGAGGTAAATTACCCGTCTGCTGCCATCTCATGAATTTCAACTGCGGGTAACAGTGGGTCTGTCTGGGACTACGAGATATTACGAGAACTCACGGTATGAACAGAAATGTCAAAACTTTGTATAAATAGTACAAAATACAATTCAAATTAAAAAAACGTTGATTTTACAATACGAAACAAAGGCTATAAGAACAATGCCCCACGGACTGTACAAAATAGAATTTAGGTTTGAGAAAACACTCCTGAACTCGATGTTTAAAATAAAATGGTTACAATTTTGATTACTAAAACGCTTTTGCAAAGTGTGAACTTTAAATCACCTGTGACATAAAATTGTCGTTTGGTCCGTTTTCGTAATTATGATTTTCATAATTTACTACGAAAGAGGAATTATTTTTCACTGTTTCGTAATTAATTAACAAACAATAAATGTATTTGCCGTATTAGTAATTAGTTTTGTAATTAACTATGATAAAATAATTTGTTTTCTTTGTTCATATGCAGCGAATTGGCTATAATGAGAGGAATATTTTTTCCAGCCAGCTAGTATCATAATAAAGTGTAAAGTTTTGTAATCTAATAAAACTTTTCCATCCGCTTATATATTGATAGCATAAACAGTTTTAGCGGCTTAGGACGAGGCCCCCAGGCCCTTGGCACTTAGACTTAGGGACTTAGGAAACCTTGCCAGGGACCGTCCTTTAATCTCAGATCAGTCGCGCAACCAAAATATAGTTTATTTAAGAATCCTCTTAGTTCGTACTTATTATTATTTTTAGATATATATAATATACTTGATCGATCATATAATCTAAATAGGTACCTACTCATATACCTGAAAACACGTTTTCTGAAAACTTTATCGATGGAAAATCAAGCCAAAGTAACAACTTCTTTAATATATTTTTTTACTTTTTCTACGTAAACGTATTAGACGCTGAAATTTAGTCACAAGTATGGTTTTATATGCAGTACTTTTTGTTTAAATGAAATTAATGAAATTGGCACTTACGCTGTTTAGTTTAAGCGCGCAAACTGCATACTTTTTTCTGTTCCAGATGTACCTACGGCGGCGGCACTGCATAGCGCTTTTACTTTCCTATTAGTGGTCCGTTTATTTTCCCGCGCAGGTAAACCACGCCTCTACTGCGAGTTTAAGTTTTTCGAGGTACCGCCTTAAGTATAAGTGCTTAAAGTGATTACTTCTTTCAATTAAATTATCATTTTATCACACAACACGCTTCGGCCCAGACAATACGGCGCGGCGGCGCGGCGGCGGCGTCACAGATTTAAATGGCATAGAGCCAACGTTATAAATTGTAACTTACACTGAAGAAGGTGCAGTTAATGCAGTTTTATAACTTTGTTTGTTTTGCAGCTCACATCGAGGGGCACAAACCAAAGGCACAAACCTAACCTGAGTGAAAATAAACCGGGGATCATACAAGGACTTGTTAGGTACTTTTTGTACCATAAGAGAGCGAAAGCGAAATAAATTATAACAAACCTTACTTGACCGCTGGCCTAGTGCGGGTTAATCGATACAAAACCTTTGCATAATTTAATCGTAGGTAGGTACTCGTATATATACTTATACTAATACTACTAATAAAATAACATGTTAAATAGTTTTAATAGAAAGTAGGTAACACTCTGGCACAGAAATATAATAATAGTGCTACCCGGCGTGGACCTAGCCTAGACTAGATAGGTGGTGGTCAAAAGACTAGAAAATATATCATACCAAACCCATATATTTTTTATTTATTTATTTTTATTCAGGCAACTAGGCCCATAGTCGTATAATTATATTACTATCACTACATAGTATAAAATAAAGTCGCTTTCTCTGTCCCTATGTCCCTATGTCCCTCCCTTTGTACGCTTAAATCTTTAAAACTACGCAACGGATTTTGATGCGGTTTTTTTTAATAGATAGAGTGATTCAAGAGGAAGGTTTATATGTATAATACATGCATAATATACTGAAGGATAACCCACAATAACCATTTTCCCGTGCGGAGCCGGGGCGGGTCGCTAGTACATTTATAAAACTTAAAAATATTATACACACGATTACAACAAATTATAAGAACTTGTCTAAGGAAATTAAGACAGAATGTGCTACCAAAAGTTATGTTAAGAGTAAAACTAAGAAGTGGAAAAGCAAGTAAATTTAGCAAAACAATTGAATAGAATGCTAAAATAAACTATGTAGTGTGTGTGTGTTAACAACAATGCAATGTGTACTCGTACGTATGTAGAAGTGACGGATGTAGCCCTCCCTAGAATTTAAAAAAAATCATTGTTTTTCAACTTCATGTTTCAGGGTACCTTTGCCACTTTTGCCTTATTAAGGGGTAATGGGAGTATTATTCTGCCTTCAAACTGCCATGCAGTTTGGCAGATTCTAAATTTTGTAACTTTGTATGTTTTCGAAAATAACCTTTTTATTTATTTATTTATTTTAAGTCGTCCACGGCGGCTGGACAAAGATCTCCACAACGATCGGTCCTGCGCTGGCCGCATCCAGCGGCTTCGCGCGACCCTCACCAGAAATCTCAAATTCTGTTTAATTTAGCAGATCCAGAAAGACACGCACGAGTAACAATAATTCTAAAGCTCTTTTAAAGGTGAAGTATTTGTATTGTACAGTGGATTGTTTGAAACTGGCTATATCTAAATTTATCTGTACAATTCCTTGCAAATTGCTTTCGATCCGGCGCGGCGTTTTCAACTAAGGTAAACAGGAAGAGGATAATAGAAGAGTTGTTCCGTTGTATTCTATTGATTACGAGGCGAGTACGTGGACCTATAGGAATCAAAATGAACAGTTACACCCGTTTGCGTTAAACTTAAGAATCGCCTAAGTTGATGCCTAAAGTATTTAGGTGAGATTTGGTGAAAATTTTGCTTGCTAGTAAAGTAATCTTCAGATTTTTTTAAACAAACAACTCCAATCTCATTTTATTCAAATCGGTCTAACAGTTTTGGAGATTAGTCCGTACAAACAGACAAACAAAGAAACAAAAAAAGGGTATGTTCTATATCACTGTGCTTCTTACATCCCGACCCGGTACTCAGCATTTTTTTATGTACAGACATTCGACCTCTACATTATATAGATTAAAACGTTTTTGAACTTCTCTCTCCTACCAGCAACCTCTCGCACATTCACACTTAAAGCTGTCAATCGCGGCATAATGACAACTACTATAGCACTTTTGCATAATAATAAGTATGACAGATTCTCTAGCTTGTCCTGGCCCTGTCCTGGTCCAGCTTATGATACAATACTATTCCAGACACGACTATTCGCTTTTGCCATGAGGACTTCTTCCGCCTAATATTATGAAGGACAGATAAAATTTACTATCGAAGAGGTGAACACAGAATTAATCATTTCTACGTACAGAATGGCCACGTTCCCCACCGCCGAAGACTCACTGAAACGAAGATACGCGAAAGATAGTGCAGTGTTAGAATTTTATTCAATATGGTGCAGAAATTCAAAACGCTTTAGTTATATGACGTGTCCGTGTTGTGGCGACAATTATGGTGACAAGTATCTCACTTTATCAAAACAAAGGAACCGCAGACATCGCATTGTGCTCAGAGGAGCTCATCTGGGATCATTGAATATTCCACACGAATCCCTTGAAAACCGTAGTTTATCCGAGGACCTTCTCGAGTTATAGGGGCAGACACGTGACATGCCGAATGCTACAATATTCAGTGAAGTCTGCTGTATTTTCTTCGACGTGTACTTTACGAGTATTTTTGTTTCAAACTTGGTAGTTGAATAATTGATTAGTGGGCTAACCAAATACAAGACTTAGGACTTTTTTCATTTCAACTTGTTGTACATTTTATAAGTACTGCTACGTACTTTTAAATACTAAACAGTTCCAGAATATATACACCTTAGAGTATAAATATATACACGTTATGCATGTTAGTGAATTCAGTTAAATATATCTCTCATATAGTGATACGTCGTAAAATGTAAAAAACAAAACGTCACCAAAAAAAAACATCATGTCTTAAGCCGCGATTAGACTACACAATTTGTTGGACACTTATTCAGTTAGGATCCTTAGTAAGGACAAGTGTAATTGCAGTTAGCATCCTAATTATCGGAGCCTTACTGCAATTACACTTACTCCAATTTGTAGAACGCCAATTTGTCGGTGGCTAACAATTGTGTAGTCTAATCGCGGCTTAAAGCATTAGGTACGTAAATAAAAAAAATCATGCTTATTTTTTATTTTTTTATTACAATTCAATTTCCTATTCAGTTTGATTTATCAATCTATATGTAGAGGCTATATTAGCCAGTGAAGGCTTCACCTTGCTTTCAAGTTGAATGAATTGTATCAAAATGGCAAACGTGCATTGAAATACAATATGTTGCATTGGAAAACCAGTATCAAGTCCGTTTTATCGGAACCATTACATCAGGTTACAAAATAGTTTAATAAAGCACTTACATTTTAATTATTCGTTCAGGTTCCCGCCTCGGGGGTTCAGGCAATCGCGCTGAAACAACTTGGGCCAGACAAACAAACGACGCAAATATTGGACAGAAATAATTGGCAGATACCGTCTGCAATATGGGCCAATGGCGACCTATTTACGTATTTGCGGACCACAATGCTTTGACAAAAGAATTACAACTTTTCTGTTGAACGGTGAATCCTGATACACAAAGGAATCAATTTTCCAACAAAATTTCGTTTTTAAAAAGGAAAGATACTTCAAAATCAGCTTTCATAATGAAATACCGACAACTATTATATTTATACGTCTGTGACACCGACTATAATATAATTTACAACTTTTTACAGCAGGAGTAATCTTGTTCCCAAGGGAAATGTTGAAATATAAAACAAACATAGCCGTAGTATACTTAAATAAATTAATGAAAAACAGGCGTTTAATTAAGTACCTCAAAATGAAAAAAAGTTAAATGTCCACATCCGTGATCAATTATTCACTCCCCCTCTGAAGCTCCGGTAATTAACCCACCCTTCTTTTTACGAATTACTGAAAGGAAATACGTACGCATTTTTTTTATAAAAAATTGCTTTTAAAAGCAAATTTAATTAAATTGCTTTTTTCTGTTTTTGCACCATGAAATTATTTTTAATGTAATTTTACGTCGTTCACATTTGACCGATTTCATTGTATACTGTAGACCATCGCCGATAATTAGTGGCTAGCGTTACCACACTATTGTATTTACGATTTTCATCGTAAAATCAAACCTGTCACACCTGCGCAGAAATGATATTATGTTTAATGTTTTTTAAAATGATATAATTGTTAGTAGGTATAGTTCAAATTCTAAATTTTTCTATTTATACTCTAAGTGCTACCCCTTCTTACTAATCGATAAAACAATTTTTTTTGCTTACAATATTCTGTTTTGTAATTATTTTAATATGAATTTCTAACGTCATCATTCAACATCACATTTAATTTATAAATAACTAGCTTTCCGCCGCGGCTCCGCTGCGTTAACAGTTTTTCCCGTGGGAATGATGAATATTCCCGCGGTAAATGGTGTGTTCTTTCCTTAGGTCTATCCTATCTTTGTACTAAGTTTCATCAAAATCGGTTCCGTATTTTCGGAGCCTAATCAATTATTAGGAATATTTTTATGTAATTTTTTTAAACCTTGAGTTACATTATTGGAGTTTTAGGTAACTATTTATCAATCTGTGGATTTAATAAGGATTCCTAATTAAATAAATATATATAGCCCATATTACCCGGGGATAGCGTAGCTTCCTAACAGCGTAAGAATGTTTAAAATCGGTGCAGTAATTTCGGAGCATATTCAATGCAAACAAACAATCAAACCCCTTCTCTTTGCGATATTAAGTATAGATATTCATGCTATGCAACGCAACCCTTGCGTTAAAACGATCTGAGCTATATTCTTTTTCGTTTCGTTGATCTCCGAGCCGCGTTATCTTATCTTAAACGGTTCATAATGGGAAAAGTTGGGTATAATCTTGTCGCGTCCGGAGCAAACAGCGTTGGTAAACTTTATTATTCTTCTCGAGGCGGAAAATGGGTCTAAGACCGCTCTCGTCTCATTTTTTACATAACAATATAATTTTATTTGGCTGAAGGTACCTTATTGCTCGTACATACAATTTTCTCTGTCAAGCAATTAAACCTAAGGATCTTGTAACAGCGACAAAATGTAAGATACTTTTGAATGCGTGCCCATTGTACAAAGGTAAGGTGTAACTAACATTCCAAACTTTCATGTTCATCAATCAATACGAATCTACTAAGTTTTTTTATATTTTTTTATGTGTTCACAGGTTCACAGTTATTTCATTCTAAAACCGTAACCATCTATACGAAGACTCCAACCATAGCCTCGTAGAAGTCAGCTACGGCTACGGTTACTGCGTACACACAGCGCAATTATAGGTACTTGAATTGTAGATGTTATGTGGATATATTGTTATTTTCAGTGTTGACAATTTTTTTGTGAAAGTTACTTCATTCTAAAACCGTAACCATCTCTACGAATACACAAACCGTAGCCTTGTAGCAGTTAGCTACGGCTACGATGAATGCGCACACAGCGCAGTTATACTTGAATTGTACATATTATGTGGATATATATTGTTATTCTCAGCTTTATTACATATTTTAATAGCGGACCCGGCGAACTTCGTGCAGCCACAGAATCAATAAATGTTTTGTTAATTTATTAGCCGAATTCAAATTTTTCTACATACATAATAATATAACGTTAAAGACGGATATTAGGGGTTATGGTAGGCTTCTGATAGTTTACTGCTTAGCCGAAGGATCAGGGATCACAGTTGTTGCTGTTAACTACCCCGGTAATATTGTATGAAGATGTAAGAATACTAGGCCTCGTAGCAGGTAGCTACGGCTACGATTACTGCGCTCACATAGCGCGTGGAATGTGTTTATGTGAAATCTGGTATCTGATATTATGCAATTATGCACATATAGATAAATGTGTATATCTCAATAAAGGTAAATATCCAGACTTTCCTATTCGCAAACACTAGTACTCAGCACAATATTTCGAGAAAATCTCGTACTGATGGTATAATAAAATGAAAACAAAGCATGGCACTTTATCAATTCGCAATGGCCGAACAACACCTCTTTTATGTGGGTTGTAAACCGTGGTCTAGTGTTGTTACTCGTATGTAAATCCGCAATTGGAGCGAGAGCGTCTAGTGGTACTAAAGCGCATTTTGGTTTATATTATACTGCATCGTTTAATATGTTTCCGATTATTTTGCCACTATGTCTGGTTGTTGTTTTATTTGACCTTATTGTTCTTAGAAATAATATTATTTGCGACTATTTTCCTCAATAATTTTATGAAGTACTAAATCAACAAAAATTAAAACAGTAATTAGGTTACTCTTGTATAAAAATTGTGGACTAGGCGGGGCATGTCGTCCGCATGCATCCGATCCGAAGAGACAGACCTCGTACACGTTGGCGACTTGGACGCGTATAACAAAGATTGGTGTATTGGTGGTGGTGGTGGTGGTGGTGGTGTATTGGTGGCTCTTGACCGCGTAACAAAGGGGAGGCCTTTGCCCAGCAGAGGGACACGAAAAAGGCTAACTAAACAAAAAAATGCACACACACACACATATATATGTCGCAGGGAATTGAAGATATCAGGGAACCTAACCTAACCCCTACTGTTCATTGCCCTATTTTTTTTTCATCCTAATGATGGTAAGCCCTAATATCCATAGTTATAATCGTTTATATTCCTAAAATGTATAGTCCTAAATAAATCAAAGTGCCTAGCCAGGCACAAAGATAAAACTGTATTGTAGGTAGAAATAAATTGTTTACTAAAATACAACATTACAAAATAACCTTATGTGTCGCTTATAGGTCTCGCTGCTAAAATTCTGGTTGGTTGCTCATAATGTCGGATAATAACTATTTAATAGTATTCAAAACGCATTTGTTTCGCTCCCACTAGTGCCCGTGTATACTGGAGCGAGCGAGAGAACTGCATGGCTTGGTTCGTATTCGGCCGGCAGTATTGGCTTTCCTGTCATTTTACTAGATTTAGTTTAGTGAAACGACATATCACTGACTGATGAATTGGTATTTTGTCATATCACTAGATTATTTTAGTGAGAAGACGTAATAAACAAGAGAATTCGGTATCTTCCGCTGTTTCGTGATATCCCTAGGGATTTCGTGAAATCCCTGAAATCCTCAATTCCTTGCGACATATATACACATCATATCTAGGCACAGCAAGTAGGTAACGTCTACCCCTGTGTTTTAACCTCCGACTAAAAAGAGGGGTATTATAAGTTTGACGTGTGTGTCTGTGTCTGTACTCTGTCTGTCTTTGGCATCGTAGCTCCTTTTGATATAGTTTTTTTTTTGTTTGCAAAGTGGGACAATCGAGAGTGTTCTTAGCTATGATCCAAGAAAATATCATCAGTAATTTGAAGATTATCAGCTCTTTTCTAGTTGTTGAAAGGATCATGTCACCGTTTGCGTCGGGAGTTATTAATTTTTTAAATTTAATTCTAAGTGGCAAGCAGGCGGGACCACATGCTTCCACTTGCCTATCAAGACTCAGAAATTTTGCTTCATTTTTACTTTCATTAAAACGTCGAACTGATTGTAGAGCCTTTCTTCTACTCATATGAAATTAATTCTTACGTATACAAGTACAAGACTAAACTAATATTCATCACGCCATTGTACAAGTCTTTTTACGAAATTCCATTTAAAGTTTCAAATATTTCACAAAGATATCTACCGATATTGGTAGTGAAATGGACTTTCATTCGCGCCAGGAATTCGAATAGTAAAACAAATTGTTGAAGCAAACTGCAAATCCCACAGATCGGATTTGGAATGGTTTTATTTTAGATAGTGGCACGTTCGTATATCTATACGTGTTTTCGAACTAAAGCCCCGTCTCACCGGAAAACAATTACACAACATCAATTACAATTTGATGTACAGAAGCCAGCACATACGGTTGGACATTCGCACTACGAAATCCACCCATACCGCTACAGAATACGGGTGCTCTCAAGGTCAACATGTCCAGCCGCATGTGCTGGCTACGGTCGATTCTACCACATTTAGCAGGCATTTTCTCAGGCAACTGTTATTACTTTTAAATTATTCTTACATGTTATTTCACAGATTATCAAGCCTTTTTTTTGCGTTTTGGCGTCATGCGGTTAGTATATAGCCACAAACAAAAAGTGGAGAAACGAAACGCGAATATACGATTACCAAAAGGAACGGAATTTGGAAAACAGGATAGGATAGGTTTTTATGTAGGGATTCGAATAAAGGTAATATAGACGGATATAGGGAACAACAAAGGCACATAAGATAATTACTTATATTATAAAAAAAGCTGGGAAACTGAAAAAATTAGATACGAATATTATTAGATATAATAAAAGATGACAAGGCTTTATATGTATATACATGGATTATTGTAAGACAAAAGGGTAGGGATGGATGTGGGGAAGGGAAGTTTAAGTTTAATCAATTCATTGTATAAAGAAATATTATCAAAAAGTACACAAGACAAAAATATGTGATTCTCCAAGCTCACCACAATCGGATAAATCGCTGCTGACTATTATTAGCCTGGCAAGATGCTTCGGTGTGCAAACATGTCCTAATCGTAATCGAATTAATATAGTTGATGATCGTTTACTAAGTCTTAGCTTTATGGCATTTGAGTGAGCTGTAAAAAAAAGGATTTTTCAAACAAAATAATGCCGTAACATTCATAAAAAGCTTATCTGTTACGCTGAGTGATAAGCTTGAAATATTAGTTAGAAAAGTAAGTACTGTTACAGAGGATTAAAAAACACCTAAGTTCATCACATGTTAATAGTTTAAGCTTTTTGTCCCTTCTACGAAATTTCAATAGGACATTCCTTGGTTGCATATTTGCGGTCTTCCTAATATTGTAGTGTAATTCATCTATGCTATTAATATTAGCCTAGCATACACTTCATCGTTTTGGTCCCTATAAAGAAGGAAGAAAATGTAGTTATTGGTAGATATAATAGGTAGGTACCTAATAGTACCTATAAATATTTGCGCGAAATACTATCGGGTTTAGAATATTAGCCTAGCTAATATTAGTTTACCAATTACATACAAATGCATGTTTAGAGTGGTGTAAGTAGGCTGAAAATTGGAGATAATGTAACGTTGTGGAACCTGCTTTTGCTTATCGAATCTCTGAATTGCTTTAAACATAGATTTTTATTTTCATAGCGTGTAAATTTTCAGTGCGCAATATTTTAGGGAATATAATAGGGGGAAAAAATAAAATAAAAAAAATACTTTAACCTACCCTTTTTTTTTTTTGAATTGACTATGCTTGTGTCGAAAAGGTACGACCAATTAAGCTTCACCGGACTTGTTTAACCTACCCATGAAATTGAAACATAGGCTGAATTATGGGAAAAAATATAGAAAAATACATGACATGTCTATCAATTAGAAAATCTTACCATTTCTCTGCGTAATTTTAACTAATGAAATTACATTACGATACTGGTCGTGTAGTAGAGTAGGTAGTATAAGTATGCGCGTGTAGGAGTAGCTAGATAATGACTAAAGTAGAATTGACAGGCGCGTGATGTGATCAGCTGATTATTATTTTTTCCTTTTTCAGCCAATGTTCCTTGGGAAAAATGATTTAGTTTCATGGGTAGGTTCCTGTCTTAAAATATTATGCGCTTATAAATTTACACCCTGTATTGAGATTTATTAAGTGGCTCATGTCATGATCATCACTACTCTATTCTATGTATGTATGTATCATATAGTATAGTAACTTTAATGTATATGCAAACCGGGCCACGCTAGGCTCACTTACGGTGCTTACGGTCCCAATGGAGCCCATACATATTCATACACTTTGAGCACGAGGCTCGGGCGCATGTTAATATGGGGTAATGTTTTAAGCACAAAGGGGCCATTTACACCTTAAAGTTTTTTAAATACATAACCTAGTACTTTTACCTTTTGGCCTATTTACATACTTACTTACATAAATAAACAAAAAAGGGTTTTAGATACTAAGATTATTCATCATATGTATTTTCTTTTTACAAGTTTCAAAATCACAATACTAGCTTTAACAGCTATTAGTCAATAGTTAAAAATATTTTTTTAACATTTAACGTGTAATGCTGGTGGATATGAATTCCAAGTTTATAGTTTAAATATATTCAATTAATTTCTACTTCGTAGTGAAAATCCATCATAACAGTTTAGAGTGCCTACGTGAGTGTTCGTTCAAGGATCAACAGCATCTGAACTTTGACGGGTGTTTTACTTAGTTCTATTTATTCTATTTCCCTGAAGTCATCTTTTATAGTACACGTGCTGTACTATTTATTTTCATTCTTATTTCATTTTTTAGTTTGATATGTAAATTTAAGTAAATATTTTCTTACCGAAATTATTGATAAACATAGAGATATAAAAATATATTTTCCCATTTAATTAGTAGTGTACGTACATTTATGTTAGCGTATCAGAGACTTAAAAAAATTTCTAAAAATATAAAATGTTTTAATATCGATATTAATGTATGTTAGATTATAATAAGACCACAAAAAGTTACTACTCGAAGGTTACTACAAGTTGACTTAAATGTAAACATTCAAAGCATTCTAACTGCATTAAAAAAATGAGGTACAGTTTGCATAAAAATCCGTATTACCTATAAGAATTATCTCGAAAAGACCACCCATCGATGTTTTTTATTTTTTATTGATTTCTAGTATTTTGAAATCACAATCAAAACTGTTATTGTGACCGGGATTGTGGATTTCATGCAAAATTGGGGCAGAGCGAGTGTATAAAATAAATCGACAGTTACGGAAACGGACAGCAGTGTCTATATCCTGTAAGCTTTATGCTATATACGCAACAACGGGAAACAGCCGTCGATACTTTCGTATCAGAGAACAACTTCAGCACATCAGTTTTGTTTGTTGTTTGTCCCGAGGGGTTTTCGTTCCAATGTACAGTTTAGTTTGCTTTCATTCAAAACTTTTTAACCCCCGACGAAAAAGAGGGGTGTTATAAGTCTGACGTGTTTGTCTGTCTGTCTGTCTGTCTGTCTGTCTATCTGTCTGTCTGTCTGTCTATCTGTCTGTGGCATCGTAGCTCCTAAAAGGATGCGCCGATATTGATCTAGTTTTTTTTGTTTGCAAGGTGTTACAATCGGGAGTGTTCTTAGCTATGATCCAAGAAAATATCTTCATCCATTTGAAGATTATCAGCCCTTTTCTAGTTGTTGAAAGGCTCAAGTAACCGTTTTGGGTCGGGGGTTATTTTTTTTTTTGGTGTAATTGTGATTTTCCGTATATCAAGACATTGCGAATTTTGAGGACAAACACGATACATGAAATATTACGTTCATAAATAAATTGTTTAGTATTAATAAAATTTATGTTAATTAACATACTTAGTGTTCGATCGCAATTACAAAACTCATTCAAACGTAAGAAACAAGCATAGTGCTGCATGCCCTCAGAATAACGATATGGAGCGCGGTTTTCCCACTTCTCTGTGCATGCCCTTCGAAGCTCTGACTTCGGAGCAATCACTACCCCGAGATAACCCCCCCTGCCCGCACTTCAGCTAGTTGTTTAATACTCTTTGTGCGTGCACAAGTGACCCTCTCTGAGCTTCATATTTTTGACTTCCAAAGATCATAGCGTCTAGAACTTAGGTAGCTGTTAACAGTTTCCGTCCAAGCAACGAGCACAGAAAATAGCAGCATGATAGTATGCAATTTACATAATACGACACTCGACTCCAGCACATCGTGTAATGTACTGGTATGTTACGACCACGGGCAACGACTCTTTTGCCCATAACACTTTGCGAAAACGACTGTCTTCTATCTACACTAGAAATAAAACTGAAAAATCGGCGTGTCTGTACATAAATTTTTGTTTTTCAGAAAACTGATTGTAGATTATAAAGGGAGTGTATAACTGAACACAAAAATACAAGTTTTGAAAAAAAATTACCGTCTGTCTGTCTGTTTGTACACGCTAATGTCTGGAACCGTTTTGGACCGATTTACATGAATTTTGCATGGTGGTACCTTATATCTCCGGTCAACATCTTAGATACTTTTTACCACGGGAAATAATAAATAAACTACGCGTGTGTAGCCGTGGGCGAACAGTTAGTAACTTAATAAAAATTGTAACATTTAGACGTTAACGATATATTAAATTAAAGTTAATTTTTTTATAAACTCCCCTTGCAGAAAAAATTTCCTGTTACAACAAATACCTATTAACCAATAAAATTTTAAAAGAAACTGGTGTATAATTTATCCTTTGTTTTTAATCATAAGGTAGTGTCGCCGAAGATAGCCCGGCTCCTAAGATAGCCCACTTTAAAAAAAATACAGTTATGATTATTCGAAACATTTGAAATTACGCGGGTTTATGCTACTAGTATCATAGACAATAGTGCAAGTGTGTTTCATTACCGGGGCGTCACCATTTTGAAGACAGAAGACAGTTTGCTTGGTCATGTCAGAACGATACACGTTTTATAAACTCCACGATGTCATTTCTTTTGAAAATTTGCAGATTAAAAGCAAATCTGTTTGCTCTAAACTGTGAAAACTCGTATTTAATTTATTAATCAACGAAATTACAGATGAGTTTTATTATTTTATTACCTATTTTGTATTTTTACGAGATTATACTTGAACTGGGGGTAATTTCCTATCATGGCCCATAATATGATCCCCAACATAGTCCCATTCGCTTTTCAGATTATTTTGGGATAATTTATTTTTTGGTTAAGAATACACGCACATAATTAAAGACAATAGCGTCTTATTTGTTTTTACTAATAAGTACACTTATTTTGATTGATCTCAAAGTTAATTATCAGTATCCCTTAGATAGCCCACCTACTAAAAAAAAATGTTTTAGAATAAAGAATTGATTTATTTATATTTTCGATAAGTTACTTTCAAAGTTAATTTAAAAGTAAAATATATTTTTATTTAGTAGTTAATTTTTATTTTATAGTTGATTTATATTTTGATAGATTTATGATGGCCCACATTTGAATTTTTCGTTTTCTATTTTACCTTTTGTGAATAATGTTATGAGAAGATTGTGTTTCATTTTGATATTTTATGTTAAAAGTGTTAAAATGTTTATAATGCATATATTTCCATTAATATTTTTCGGGCCATCTTCGGCGACCAGCTTCCCAAGATAGCCCAATACCAAGTTTATAAAAAGTGTTTATCTTTGTGTTAAAATGCCAAAAGCTGTACTACTTTTTTAGGTATCTTGCTTCCCAAATAAATATATTATAATTTCCATTATGTTTTTTTCTTTACTTTACTTAACTGCAAGATTTTACAAGGATTTGAAATTAAGTGGGCCTTCATCGGCGCCCGTACCTTATTCATCTAGTTTTCAACCCATTTTCTATTTCGCTCGTGTGCTTAAAATTATCACTTTAATTATTTATTAAGCTTGTGTCGCAAATCGACGTACCTATTCGATATCGCAGCTTTACCAGACTTCAGCTCTGCTGTATGTGTGTGTGTGTGTGTGTTTTATCCATCTATCTATCTATCTATGAGTGAAGAACAAAAACAGATAAACAAATTCGAACCACACAAAACAGCCGGTATAAAAAGAGTTGCAACATACTGTTTGTTATCTGGAAAATTTTTATTAGCGATTGTACGGACGTTAAAATTGGCGAGGCAACACGCGGATGACATGTGCCGTGCATGTTCCATATCCGCCGAGCGGTGGCTGCGGAAATAGGGTTCCCGGAATAGGTATGCGGAGTGCAGCTGAACTAAATCCGTGCAACCCAATTAGAGGAGGCTGGGCTATTATGGGGTTGCGAGATTAAAGAATTCAACTTCATCCAACTTTGCTAGCGGGATTAGTATAAAAAATTGTCGATGTTCCTCGTAGAATCATTTTTTTCTCAATTTAAACAGATATCTAAATCCATACAAACAAACATACAAACATCTGGCTTTTCATAAGTGCTTTAATATACTAGAACCTTTCACAAAGCCTGTATGGCCCGGATAGTCAAATAGATGCGGGTTCTGTCCCTGCCCAAGTTCAATGATTTTCTTTTTTCTTTTCATTTTACTTCGATTGACAGATACTCGTACAAACAATATATTTATTCCATACTGCTTACAGGAAACAGGTTTATGTAGACTGTCGCCTGTAATTACGGCACATGCAATCCGAAGCACTAGATAAATCAAATTCTCGTTCTCTATAATTACTGCGTTCCTGTGATTCATCAAACTAGCTTAATTGACAACTATAAGCTAATATTCCTTTCGGATTCAACTCACTTCAGGCAATTTCACCCACAAGTACATTTTCTTTTTGTATGTTTACTAAATTGTGTGATAGACAATAACTAAGCCGCATTAAGCGGCATAATATTGCTATTATCATTATTTTTATCCCGTTTTTTTATTTTACAAAACACAAACATAATAATAATTGAAGTCACAGTCATCATAAAAACCAAATTATTGGGAAATGAAAAAACTAAAAAATAACTTTGGAAGTAAAATTATTTGTTTTTGTTATAAACATTTTCATGCCAAAGTTAGTATTTTTGAATACTTATTTATTTTCGAATGATTTATTGAATACCTTAAAACTTTGGTTATTTCCCTTACAAGTCGAAGGAAATATTTATTATTCTTGAAAAGTTAAATCTTGAACGACTTGATAGAATCGTGTCTGAATATTTACGTCTGTAGAGCTCGAAATCGGAAGGTAATTATTCAAAAATAAGGTAAACTCATTTCCTAGCAGTTCATTAAATTTTCTTCGTTTGAATAAATATTTACCGGTTACAGAGCCATTAACCACAGAGTAATAAACTATTAACTGTCATACAAGGATGTTCTAAGCATGGACGTATTACTCGTACCATAGTTACTGTAACTAAGTTACTAAGTCCATGGTTATAAGTACTTCCGATAGTATTAATTATAGTTATAACACCCTTGCTGTCATATTATTTGTGACATCCTCTATTTTGACTATGAACCCCAAGGAAGCCTGGAAGGTTGTCTGCAAGAAACTTATTGCTACAATACAATATCGTTTATTTACATCAAATAAACAACATAAAAAAACATAATATACGAAAGACAAGTGCAATCTAAGCGGTAGTACTTAAAACATCCTTGAATCTAAGTAATATAAACGTCATTCTTCTCAGCAGACTTTCCTGTTTATAGCTTTTCGCCGCCGCCGGGCTTCTATTTGTGGTTTTTCTAATTGTTTCCTTGTGTGCATAAAATACACTGCTAATCTATTTTTAGAAAGGCATGCAGCGAGGCAGGCACACGTATTTAATGTAATTGTTACGGTACCCTGGTGATCTGCCTACATACAAAAACAAACTTCGTTATTCCAGTCACAGAGATACCCTTTTACGTCCGAGATAAAAATAGCATCAGCCACTGTTATCACGTACCGAATAGGCAAAGAAAACTTGTAATCCTACTTTTGATTGTCTCTTTACGTTTGAAACGATTTTAAAAGATAGATATGGATTGATGGATGTTTGTTACTCTTTCAAGAAATTTTTATAGGCAGAAATCCCTTTGCTTCTTTCAAGAAATAATTATTATTTATAAATAATTTGATATTTTTAAACTCATTAATTTGTACAGCTCAGTTTTCAGTCTTAAATTTTCAGTTAAATAACAAGAAAATTACATCGTATATTGAATAAACTTCTCTACTAAGTACCTAGATATTACGATAAACCAGTTGCCGCTGTAAATGTGCTTTTATCATCATAAACCAACGTGCGAGTAAATGAACTAAGTATAATTTTCTAGCGCGCCCGCTAACATGGACTCCTTTATGAAATCTACTTAGTGATCAAATGTGGTTTGCGCCCCTGGCAGTCTGGTTAACAAGTCGAGCCTTATTTACGAAGTGATTTTTCCTTGTTGCTGGGGCCGGAAAATAGAACAAGGTAAGCTTGTCTAAAAAATAAATAGACTCCATAAAAGTACGTCGAAAAAAAATTGCCAGGCGCACATTTAGTTTTCCGCCCGCGCTAACAGTTTTTCCCCCGGGAAAAAGGTAGCCTATATCCTATCCCAAAGTATGTTCTATCTCTGTACCAAGTCTCATTAAAATCAGTTTATTGGTTTTGGCCTGAAAGCGTAACGTGCGTTACTTGCGTATTAATTATTAGTATAGGGATTTATATGGAGTGAGTAATTTAATTTTGGCGAAGTAGGTCATTTTCTTACTAAGATATTAGACCAGACTACCAAGTCAAGAATTTAAAATATGCAAAAAGACTAATTATCACCGGGCGTGATAAGAAAATCTTCTGGAGATCTTCACGCACGATCCAATCCAACTTAATTTAAAAAAAATACTTTATTTTTTTTACAACTGTGTCCCTTAGATAGAGTATAAATAGAAAAATTTTGTGTCCATTCTCAGCAGACGGATATAAATGCGTACATCCACAACAAAGTGCGACCCGCGACCTCTGCTCCCTATCTCACTCATATCGTGTTCTTCAAGATTTCCGTCGATATATTCAATTGCCCGCGGCGACAGAGCTCGCTCAAGACTAGCAATAGCAAAATAGGGATGCGAAATTCCTGCTATGTACATTGTTATATAAGCTGCTGTACGTTCGACATAGATTTAGACCAACACAATACTGCTCTTCCTGTTAAGTGTCGTCAAGGTCACTAAATTGTAGGGAATTGAGAAGGAAGAGTTGCAATAATCCCCACGTTTAGGATAGAGGTCACTTTAATTCAATTCGTGGTTTTGGTGGGAAAGCGTAACAAACAAACAGACAGACATTCAGAGTTACTTTCGCATTTATAATATTGAGGACATATAAGGGAGTGATTTTTTAAATATTATTATTAGTAAGGTTAAGGATTATACGACTATGTTGGCACAAAGAGGTTGTACATTGAATGTATAATTTATGTTATATCCAAGGAGGTAACCCTTGGGAACAGTTAGGTACGTTATTTAAATTAATTACCCTATACGTATTTACAGTACCTACAGACAGTCCAAATAATTGTATTTGTGTGGGCTTTGTGTGCTCGTTCAGCTTCAGACACTGAATACATACTTAGCAATAATAATAATATGAGTGTTAGTAGTAAAATATGCATGTTTTATTTACAGATATACGAATATCAACTAAATTTATTTATTTACTTTTAGGTACACCTACCGTATATCAACCGGGTGGTCCCCGGCAAAAAGGAATTTTGGTAAAATGGTCTTTATGATTAAGAACCTCTGCCCTAAAACGTCTAGTTTTATTTGAAAATGCCCAAACAATTTATTTATCCTTGGGTGGCTATTTTTTCACAAAGAATAATTTACATTTCATTAATGTAAATCTGCGTTATCCCAAACGGTCCATAATGGGGGGAGTTACGCCTTGAAATTTTATTATTTTTGTATTACGTTTTACTTTTTACCTTTTAATTTGCGTAGTGATTACGTGGTATAATTACTTCATGCGGCGATTCGGTGTTTTCAAGGATCCGTTTATAAGCAAATTACAAAAGAAAAGAATGTGTATATTACAAAAAAAAAAAACCAAGAATCAAAGGAAGAGGCAGTCCAATGTTTCTTTCTTTGTTTCAGTTCATGGTTTGTAGGAACCGACCATCTATTGAACATTAAGGATGTTATTTATGATTAAGGATTGCATTGTGTTAGTGCGACCATCTTTTGCTCAATCAATAGTAATACTTGTCTATCTTCTTCTTCTATACTATAAAAAAACTGAAGAATTAGCGTGTGTGTACATTAATTTGTTTTTCAAAAAACTGACTGTAGGTGATAAAGGGAGTATAGCTCAACACAAAAATACAAGTTAAAAAAAATGTCCGTCTGTCTATTTGTACAGCTAATCTCTGGAATCGTTGGACCGATTTAAATGAAATTTTGCATGGTGGTACCTTATATCCCCGGTCAACATCTTAGATACTTTTTACCACGGAAAATAAAAAGAAATAAAAATAAACGAGGCGGACAATTAGTATTAAATAATTTAATTCTGTTTTTGATGCTCTCTTGCTTGCTGTAACTCAGAACAATATTTTTTTAGTATTTACAATTTTTTGTTATAATTAGAAACAATTTTTAATTTCATTGTTATTAAATTATTTAATGTAAATTTTATAATAATATACATGTGAATGTAACACAATATCTTAAATCAATGTATTTATTAATTAATTTCTATTTAATCACTTTATCGTGTACTTCACTATCCGGGAGATAATTTATTCTTGAGCATAAAAGGGCCGGTGGTGTAGCTAATCGGGGCTAATTCTGAAAGAAAAGACCGTACGAACGTTTCTAAATAATCTTTTCCTGGAAACAAAATGCAAACTTGGCACTCCCATACAAACTATTCATTTTAATAGGTCTGATTGTAGGGAGGGACAACTTCTTTTTTCGGTTCCGATAATTGTTCTTTAGGAAAATTGATCAGATTAATTGACTCCTAACATGTCCTTTCAGTTTTCGTTCAAATTCAAATTCAATATTATTTTATTAATTATAGGCTGACGTCATTTCAGAAGTTAATAAGTTTGGCTCAAACCAAGTCCGGCTCTCGTCTCAAACAATGTATAAGTCTAAGCAATGAATACATACAGGTTAAACAAAACCCTCCTTTTTGCTTCGCCGTAGTCGGGTAAAAAAGAAATCAAACAATCTAAAAGAGGCGATGCGATATCAGTTTGAACATAACTGGCAGGTTTGCGCAATTTATGCGCTGCTGTGGAGAAGAACCCGCCGAAGAAACTCCACAGGATCGCATCTTTTGTATTTTCCTCTTTTTTGCTTAAAAACTTTATTAAACCCAGGGGTTTCATACATTTGACTAACTTATAATGAATGATACAGGTATTAATCATATTTTAATAACTTTCATGACAATACGATAGTCACGTGAATATTGTTGAATCGGCGCCACTTACTTGTTTTTATATGATTGTTGGATTGTTTATGAAATCTATATTCAATTTGGTAAAGTAAATACACACATATTGTATATTGGGATTTTCGTTTGATAGCCTCTGTTTGGAGATGGTTTATTATTTTCGAGGCGACTAAAAACTGTAACGGCAACTAATTATTAGCAAGTGAATAAATAATTTGCCAGCAATTCAATGTATTGGCGGTAATTAATTATTAAATCATAAAAATCTAATAATGGCAATGGCAGCTACTAAAAGGTAGCGAATATGTTAAGTAAGTCGATTGAAAATGTAGTCAAGGTAAAGCCTGACAAAAGAAATAAAAAATCTAAAAATATACACGTGGCGCCACCAGAGCAGGTTTTTTATTTCTTTGGTCAGGCTTTAGTATAGCATGACTTATCGAGTAAAATGTGGTGTTATACATTTTATTTTGTTAACTGTTAGTTTTCATTTAAAAAAGCCTTTTCGGGGATCGATTTATAGAAAACTGTAAATATAAAAATCTATACTAAAAATAATTATAATGACTAAGTATTTATTTTGTTAGATGTTTTGTTGAGTTTTTTGCCATTTCTTGATTGGTTGCTTGGAAAAGATTGCTACTCTAGCAATAAGGCCGACTATTAACTGCTTAAAATTATAGTAAAATTTAAACATCGAACGACGCAAACGTGGGGGTTGAGTAAGCGAAGTGCATGTTAAAATTAGCTACTATCACGTTATACTAGCTAATGTAAAGAAGGATGTCATGAAGCTCGCAATTATATATTTTTTGTTAATATAACTCAGTACTATTATTCCTTGTAGTTTTCCTGATTTCATTTATATTTATCCAAATAATTTATAAAAGTGTCGCAGTTGTAATTTTTACTTTGCCTATTTATAAATTTGTATATGCCTATTTATAATTTTTTATCATCCATCGAGTTACCGCTTAAAAATAAATGTTGCTAAATAAAATAATCACTTTCAACTGATTTATTAGGTAGGAACTTTTTATTTAAAATATTATTATACTTCATAATAGTTGCCAACCTAAAATTTTTTGAACCTTTTTTCATTTTGTATACTTCCCTAATCTATCTTTGTTGCCGAGTTAAATTCGTTCCGTCGGAGATTAGCGTTCTATTTGAGCAAGCGAGCACAAAGAGCCCGGGGCCCCAATTCCACTATTATGTTCCCATTCCCAGAATCCATTCGGTTCCTTTCTCTACACCTGCTTTCGTATTCTATTGAATAAATTTGAATCCATACGCACCGAGAATAAATAATAGTATGTATATTTAATAACCTCACTTGTATTATTCAAAGGGTTCCCACAGGCCGCTCGTTCATTTTCGCAATTCTGTTTAAATTGTATCTTTGATTATTTTTCGTTGCCTAAACAGACTTTTTTCGTTCCGTTTTTCCTCGTATAACTTTTTTTTGCGGATATAAAAATGTGGTATCTTATTTAGAATATTATGATTGATACAGTATAAGAAAAGCTTGTTATTTGGCCAAGACTTAAAAAAAATACTATGAGATTGAAACTAATTCATGGTCGTAATTTATACCTACTAGTACAGCGAAAAGCGACACCGTGTGATATTCCACAGATCACCCCAGATGAACATTTTACCGTGTGATATTCCCCAGATGAACATTTTATTAATGCACTAGAATCTAATAAATAGATGGATAGATGATATAGAAGATGGGTTTATCCGGAAAGTACCTCCGTCAGCCATAAGCCGCATTGGCAAAGGATATGTCAGTGACACTCGTACAGCCTACACCACATGTGCCCTGTAAATTATCACTTTTTACTAAGGGATAATGTCAGTAGGTGATATAAAAATAAGTACGATATTTAAATATGTACCATCGGTGAAATTAAAACACTTTAACACAAACACATTTTTAATTATTAATTGACATGGAGCTAAGTAGGTACGTATATTTTTCAAAACGTATAACATTATAATCACCTCTTCATAATCAACACTTTCTTTTCTAAATACAGTAGTAACATTAGGTATACTTATATAATACTTAATACATACTTACATACAGTACTGACTATTGTAGTCGAACAGTCTCTGTGGTCGAGTGGTCAAATAATCGTCTCACGTGACGGAGGCTTCGGGTTCGAATCCCGGTGAAGTCTTGTCGAACCAATATCACTTTGTGAGACCTTCCCCAGTTTGGTTAGGACATTGCAGGCTAAATCACCTGATTGTCCGAAAAGAAAGATGATTCCGTGCTTCGGAAGGCACGTAAGCCGTTGGTCCCGGTTACATCTACGGATGTAGTCGTTACATGAGCCATGTCAGAAGCCATAGGCGGCTCAATGATTCTAACACCAGGGTTTGTGAGGTAGGTTAACCTCGAAACCCACTCGCTAATAAGTACTATTTTAGTCGAAACCAGAAACGAATCTTTGTTTACATAAAACCGAAAGTACAGCTCTTTACATGTTCATAGAAAATATACTTTATATAAATACATATAGGTAGAGACAGAAAAATATATAAATTACTTTACATGTTTTACATGAGAAAGGGAAGATTAAAATTTAATAGGTATTTTTAACTTTTTTCAAAAACAAACTTATAGCGTGCGGCATCAAGGGTGTCCGATTAAAGCAATTTCAAGTCTGTAACAGAAGAGTGAGTAGTAATATACCAAGAGCCCCGAAGGCCGAGAATGAGCTGACCCATTCCATTCCCCCTGTCCTGGTATGCCCGGCCAGAGGCGTAGCTACAGCCGTATCTGCCGTATCAATTATAAGGGGCCCCCGGGCGCGTAAGCAAAAATTAATAAAAACTTCCCAATTATTATTATTTCGCTAGTGACAAAAGTAAGAAAAACAACAATTTCTTTTGATAAATAGATAAGTATGATGAATAAATATTTCTTTTAATTTTATGCAATTTTTTTCTTATGTGAGAAATCTTTACCCTTCCTAAGGGCCTCAATCAATTTTTTATACGGGCCCCCGCCAAGGCACGCTACGCTTCTGCCGGCTTCCCAGTGCCCCGCGTGAATTTGACTTCGTAATGTCGCCAGCCAGTCGCAAAGCGCTGGACATGTATTATTAAGTGCAGTTGTTGCGCGAGTTCCGTGTAATCAGGGCTGTCGAAACTGTGTCGCCACTCCTGCTCCTGATTAGCTCTGCAACGAGGTGCTTTGGCTTTGCAACCTCATTTCTACCTCATATTTCATTTCTTTGTCGTCTAAATTCAAACATTCAATTTTGGAATCCCTTTGTCATTCACGTCATCCGCGTCCATTTTCCTTCAGTTCTTCCCTTGACTCCCGGTTGACGGCAGTGTTTTATTATTCTAAATTCTATAATTGTGTATAGTTAGTTATGTTTATACTTGATTTGTTTGTGTATAAAATGTAAATATAAACCAGTTCGGCTAAATCAGTTCAGCGTTCTCATTTTATTACTAGTGCTTGAACTTCAATCTTCAGCCGCTCCGAGCTTGCCAAGGTTCTGGTGAGCCGCAGGCGCGACAGATCTTCACACAAAACTAGGCATTGTTATCTAAAGTATTGCAACGATTAATTAATCAACAAAATAATATTATAAACCAAAACCATTGTAGATTCAAGTACCGCATTTTTCGTACCTTACACTACCTTATGTATGATAGTTTTTAAAAAGTGTTTAAATTATTCTTTCTTTCTTTAGGGCGATTGTGCACTACGTCCGGTTCCTTTCCAAATCAAAAAAACGTCCATACGAACTATGTCGGTCCGAACCAAATTTGAAACAAATTTTTGGATTCGGAACAGAACCGGACGTAGTGCGTAACCGATCTTACTGGTTCCTTTCTTTTTTATTTACTCTCGTATTCCCCAAATTTCGTTGATTCTTATTTTCATAAAACTTACATACAAACGTCTCAATATTTTCTAAGATATTTATTGTTTTTATTTTTATTTTTCAAACCAGATTTTTGCCAAGTGGTAGCTTTATCTATTTTCTTTTTAAAGTCCTAAACATTATTCGCAACTTACGCGCAGACTGACACCATCGGAGCGTTCATCTCATTTACACATCATAAATAAACGAAAAGCACAAACAGAACAAAGAGGCATCGTTTTATGTGTATTTTGATCATTGCAAAAATGATACGAAATGAAAGAATATTTTTTTTTAATTTCGTAATATTATATTTATTGTGGAGGAGACGCGACGCCATGGAGAGAGAACGGACTTTTTTCAGCTGTGTCCACCCGTAATCTTTCAGCTGAATGATTACGAAGTTAATTGATATTATATGCTAATTGCGACCAATTTCAAAACAAAAAAACTTGAGGTAGGGTAGCGTTTGTTTAATTATATCATATCATACTTCATAGTAATATTATAAAGAGGAACGATTTGTTTGTGTGTGTGTGTGTATGTGTGTTTGTAATAAATAAACTCAAAATCTACTGTGCCGATTTCAAAAATTCTTTCACCATTAGAAAGCTACATTCACCCTGAGTAACATAGGCTACCTTTTACCGCGGGAAAACGCCTCATTCCCACGGAAAAACCTGTTAACGCGGGCGGAGCCGTGGAGGAAAGCTAGTTTATGATATAAAGAGCTATTAATTAGTGACGACTCGTCAAAATGATTAAGCTTTATGTTTCTATAAACCATAGACCTAGATTTTATTACTGTACGAAATACAAATACGCTATCTAAAATAATAACCATCAGCTCAAAAACTTCAGCAAAATAATAAAAATTATGTGCCTCATATTTTGTTTCGTAGTTAAAAATGTTTGAATAATCACAAAGTCACCTTTTAATGCCATTTATATATTTTACACAAAAATAATTTGTGCTTTTTCAACGCACACATTGCTATTGAAATTTAAGGTTGTAAAACGAAGCTCGCTTTTAAATTAATTTAAAACCGTTTCAAAGAGTTAGGTACCTATTAACAGGCCTTTCAAAGTTTACAGCAAAAAGCCTTTTGAATTTATTACGTTGATTTTTTGGAGGTTCGAACCATGTAGTATGAACCGTGAAATATAGCAGCTTGTTTATCTGCAACATAGTGGTAGTGCCCAGAAACTGGACAACTTTCCCAAAGGCACAAAGGTGGAAACCTCAAAAAATAATTTTTAACTTTTTTTGTAAATCTTTTTTTGTGATGTAAACGTGACGCAAACTATGCCAGTATTTACTGGATTTGTAATATTATATAACCTTAGAGTATAAATAAAAAAAATTCTGGGAGGGATAGAGTACGCCTAATCGAGTATGAACCGTAAGCACGGATATGAACAGTCCGAATCTTCAGCGCGTTCGTTTAGTATCAAATGGTTATCGGAGCTGATTATTTTTCCCGGTGAAAATAAGAAATTTAATAGGAGAACATTTTGTAATGTGCAGTGATAAGTTGCAAACATGACTTGAGGAACAAATCAAAAAAGGAAAATGTTATTGATATCACCGCCCATACAAAATCTGCCAAAATTGACATAAAGGCAGCGGAGCGATGCGCGTGCTCTATGTATCGAATGTTATACACCGTGCTTTTTTAACCGTCTTACAAACGAAGCCCAATGTATATGCCCGTGATATAGAATATCTTGGCAATGTTATTTTTTTTTTTAAAGAAAAAAAATCTAGGATTTGTTTAATAAAATAATCGATCGAGAGATCGAAAAATGTGTTTATCTCATATTTTTCTTTTGTTTTCCCATTATTTACGATTCTCACGCATGAGCAAATTGTTACTAAATTGTAAATATTATGTACAGGTTGATTCAAAATTATTTTGCATTATTTTATTTTACTTCACGGTTTTATTATTTTATTGATAAAAAAAAATAACATTGCCAATATATTCTATATCACGGACATATACATTGGGCTTCGTTTGTAAGACGGTTAAAAAAGCACGGTGTATACTTAGACAATAAATATTCAGTGTGGTGTGGTGTGTGCGACGAAGAATATACTGAATATTACAAATAATTTTCTCATGTAACTGACTTTTTTTTCTTTGTTGAGAAATAAACATGAAAGTAAACATGTTTACCATAATCACAGAATAAATAATAGTACTTAATGGTAAAAAAAGTTATTTTACCTTAACATAACAGCGACATCGTAACTTCTAAAAGCCTAATTGAACTACATAAAAAGAATATAATAAGCACATAGATAGATGTACTCATGAAACATATCTTTAATGATCAATTATATTTGTAACCGATAGTTATGGTGTGTTCATTTCTTCGAAATAATAATTGGTGACTGCCCGCAGGTGCGGCCGTTTCGTTAGTAGAAACAATTATTTCATATTTTAGTACATTGCGTAACAAATATAATATGGCTCCCAACTAAATAATAAACCTACTTTTATTTTCCTATCCATTCAAAGGAGGGTTTCATACTAACACAACATTGAATTTTTCAGGCTTGAAATGTAAGTAAGGTTCTATATTTAGGTATTAGGTATATACCTAATAAAATATAATAATTTATTGTTCGAGAATGTATGGGCGTCCCAGTCCCAGACGGAAGCACTATACGCAAAAAAAAAAACAAATTTACTACTTACCCAATGTACAGTAGGCAGCACATGCGGTTGGACATTTTGACCTTGAGAGCGCCTGTATTTCGTAGCGCATGTGCTGACTTCTGCACATGAGCCAAACAAAAAATATTTTGATTTGAAATGGGCAGTATTGCGGAACGGCAATTTCATAGGTAAAGACCTATTATTCAGAATTCTGCACTGCTCTCTGTTTTGAGGAGTTCTAATCAACTGGCCCCAATTAAAAGCTTTTCCATCTGATCCCTTCGGATTCTGTTATTCCACGAGGCTTTATCTCTTTCTGAAGTCAAAACTGTTCATAAGTCCCGGGTTTATAAATTTTATACTCTGTTTGTTTTGTGGTTACATCCTTTTGTGAAAGGTAACTGAGTTATAATAGCTAATGGGGCTTTTAACATCAGGAAGTTGAAGGGAGGGGATCAGGGGACGACAACAAAGATATAATTAAAATTTCAAGATAGGCACTTAATCTCATTAATTAAAGAACATAAGATTCGTGGTAAATGTATTTTCTTTTTAACTGAGAGAGTAAAATATTCCTTCGTTAAGGCGAGGTATTCCCGCGAAAATTTGGCAAGCGCCAGACGGGGTAGCGGGCGGCGCGGAACGAGCAATCCAGCGCGGCGAAACACAGTTTTCATCGGTTTTTAATTGATAAAAAAAAAAGGGGGATGTTTATCAAAACCTTAGTGCGTGGACAATCTAGGAAATTTAAAGAGGAATATTATTATATATTTTTGGGTAACAAAAGATCGTAATTATTAAATTGGTACACCTTGAAAGGTTTTATTACGTGTTGTGTTCGTGATGCATTTCTATCGAGCAAAGTATATGTAATCGTGTATCACATACGTGGAAGATCTGGACATAGGTTCGAACTATAATATTATTTTTTTTTGGAATTTTTAAACGATATTTCAAACTTCTACAGGACTTTGAAATCACTACTTAACGCACGTTTTTCGGATAACCGCGCCTTAACAGCTCATATATGGGCTCGAGCCTACCCTGAAATCAGGCTAAAAATAATCCTTAGCTAGTTTTAATTTTATTGTAGGTTACCTATGACAATGGTACGAGTACCTACCTAGTAGCATACGATCATTTTTTTATGGTAGTTAATTATATAATCAAAACAAAGGCTGATTGCCATAATGATCAACAGTAAATATAACTTAATTTTTTCTACCATTCATTTAAATAACTGTTTCCGATTGCTGGGAAAAGAACTCCGTCTAAGTGGAAATGTGTTTTGATCTAGAGCTCTTTAAATATAGCGACTATGAGAAATCCCAATATTTATAAAAGTCATGGATTTAATAATAAGTACAACTAAAAGTAAAATATGATGAAATCCTACCCTGTGTGTTACACTCCACTATTCCGTCCACAAGGGGGAATGAGCACGTTACGAGCTGTATGACGTCATAACTCGTGCTTGGTGTGGTGTAGTGTACATCCGATTACGCTACGTTGCTCTGGATTCTCGTCGCAAACAACAACCTTTACAACCGACCGCATTTGTCTCGTACACTACACCCGCTTTCATGTACCAACGACGCGACGATACAACGTACAGTCAAGCTATAGATACACAAGCCTCACGATTTTGCTCCTTATTCAACAACCTTAAGAACAGTGTATATCTTGATCTGCTTTTGACCGTACAAGCGTGCACGCTTGAGCACGCTTGAGGTCGGATTGTCACGTATATTGTGCATTCATAGTACACAGTGTGTACAGTAGGTATATGTGGAATGTGGACTTAGTGAAATTGGGATGAAAACCAAATGTAGGCTTAGTATCTGTTTGACGCATATCTTGACGCAGACAATTGGCGTTTATTTATCACACGGTGTCGCTTGTCGTGACGAGCGGCGACAGATGGCTTGGCGTAGATGTTGAAAGGTATCGGCGGTTTTCATAGTTTTAGTATATTCATAGTTATACATTATATTATTGATATAATTTTAAGTAAATATCTACGTATTATTGTTTATTTAATCTTAAGTCTTCTCTTTTTCTTTGCCCTTTTCGAGTTTTTGTTCATTTACAGCGAGCACAAGATATAACTTCTTGTAATGTTACACGTGTGTAATAAACGTACCCTTTCTGTGGGATACTTCTTGCGTCACTCCCTTGGCTCCTAATCACAGGGTTTGTCACGTAATTCGTTCAGCCGGCAACTCTGCTCTGCCTAATTCACAAAGTTTGCCACCCTGTCTCCGTGGTCCAATACATTTACTCCAACTTCTACACCGAACCACGCTTTTGATGTTTGTTTTATGACTGGAGTTCATATATGCATAAATATTAAGTAACCTATTATTATAATGTGAGTGTAGTTCATAATGTTGAATTACCTTTGATGTGGACATTAGTGTTGGACAATAATCCTAGTTGGACATTACAATGATACTTATGTGCCGCTTATATCTTTGGGATGACCCATGACTATGAAGTCATAAAGGTAGTTTTATTTTTTTATTTTTACATATTTTTACAAAAGTACTTATATTAGTACTTTTTCTTTCATGTCTTTGTGACTTTTTAACAAGAAAGAAGATACGCGTCTAATTGAGAACCTCCTCCTTTTTCGAAGTCGGTTAAAATAGTGTCACTTAATTCACTTTCCTACCTATAATATTTTTATCTGTGTGACAGATTGCTCAATAAAGTGATCATATTAAATCCGTGCTATACACAGTAGTGTAAATTATGAGTGCATGCATAGGTTTACAGGTATATATGACTATGGATGAGATTAAAGTATATACTTAATCTCGTACTAAACCTAGTTGAATATACTTAGGTGAAATAATACGATCGATCGATTTATCGAACGATCAAGTTTAGTGAATTTACTTTCAACTTTTTCCCAACATATTGGCGGTCAAACATAATTCAGAAGTTAATTCAGAAGTTTTCAGTTTGTTGGTCCTATTCCCATTTAGGTTTTAATTTCAGAATAGCGGACGCAATTAATTCGGTACACAAATGGACCGGGAAATAAACTCCTCAATCAAAAACAATACATTAAATTGTTTTTCCGTCAAACATGTTCTGTATATTTTGACCATAAAGCTACGAAAAATTCTATCTGTTTCGACACGTGTATTATTTCGACACGTGTAGAACTTAAAAGTGCAGTAACTTTTTGATTAATCGCTTTTGTTTGTAATAAAACTATAGTAATAAAACTTTTCAATGACACCGGTGCAGAGCGCTATCCTACAGCCCTATCGCTTTCAATCAAAAACAATACGTTAAATTGTTTTTCCATTAAATATATTCTGTATATTTTGACCTTATAAACCAACGAAAATTTCTGTCTGTTTCGACACGTGTATTATTTCGACACGTGTAGAACTTAAAATTGCAGTAACTTTTTGATTGATCGCTTTTGTTTGTAATGAAACTATAAATAAAACTTTTCAATGACACCGGTGCGTTTATCGTTTTTTGTGGAATTTAGGTATCTGAAAAATAAACCATTAAAATCTGGTCAATTGCGAGCTAGACCGTCTATTTAGCCATTTCAACGAGGTAGTGTAATTGATATAAACTCTGTTGGCAACCATAATAAATAAATAAACTGACAAACATAAACTTTTACGGGATATCTTATAAATAGACGGATGATTCCGTACTTCGGAAGGCACGTAACTGCTGTTGGTCCCGGTTGCTATTTACGGATATAATCTTTATACGAGCATAGCAATCATAAGATATATTGATGTAAACTCTGTTGGCAACCATAATAAATAAATAAACTGACAAACATAAACTTTTACGGGATGTCTTATAAATAGAAGTATGATTCTGTACTTCGGAAGGCACGTAACTGCTGTTGGTCTCCGGTTGCTATCTACGGATGTAATAGATAGATAGGCTTTAGGCGACTTATCAATTTTCGGTCGATGACCTTTAGGTCCCTTTAACCCACACAAAAAAGAGAATAAGGTTATTTTGAAGAATTCTCAATGAAGAGAAAATAGGTAGCGTATGGAGTGATGTCAAATCCGGCAAAGCCTTTTGAAGTTTACAACACGAGAACATTTCAACCTACATAGAGGCATGTAAGCTCATTTTACAGAGCTTAAGGCCTTACATTTAGCCCTTCTCACCTTTTGAAATGTTTGAGTTCCGTTTTAAGCCGGATTTATTCCTTCTATCCGCGCTTTGAATACCGTATCCGACACGGTATATTTTCATCCATAGATTTCTTTTAGATGGGTATGTTGGACTGAATAGGTAGGTATGTCTTCGCTTATGAATGAATGTTGATAATAAATAGCCTTGGGTGAAGTGGTTTATATTGTTTATGGACAATCTGACAAGAGAATTTTGTTTTGATCTTGACAAATTGTAGTTATGGATGTTTTAAGTTTGTAACAGAATTGGATAAAGGTTAATATTTCTATAGTTTGCTTCATAGACCGCCGAACGTTTATTTAAAAGATAAAGATAAAGATAAATTTTATTTCAATAAACTTAATCTAAAACACAGAATAAGGTATAATATAAAATATAATTGGACTAAAATATAACACGAATGATGCCTAAACTAAGTATGTATTTACTTAGTTTAGGCTTAGTTCAGAGGCCTTCCGCTTAGACTATTTCAGGATTACCTAAGTAACCGAAGTCAGTGTGTCATGATAAACGGTATCGTAAGCTCCGATCTACCAGTCACTTTTGGGGTCCCTCAAGGCAGCATCTTGGGCCCTACATTGTTTCTGACCTTTATAAACGATCTTTGTAATATGCCACTCACAAACGGAAAATTAGTTTCCTTTGCTGATGACACTGCTCTGATCTTTAATGCTTCTACCTGGCCTGAAGCCTATTCACACGCGCAGTCGGGTTTAAATGTGGTTACAAAATGGCTATCCAACAACCTCCTTACCATAAATGTAAGTAAAACTAAATACCAAAATTTTGTTATTCGAGGACCGTCCCAAAATATTTTTGATGATCTATCTCTAACAGTACATGACCACCAAATAGACCAACTCTCATGTAATTGCCCCAAACTAGAAAAAGCCTCCACTATTAAATATCTCGGTATCTTCCTAGACGACAAGCTAACCTTTCTTAACCATATCCATTACCTTGTGCCAAAATTAAGGAAACTTATCTACGTATTCAAAAAACTTAGACATGTTGCAGACCCAAGCACCCTTAAGATGGTATATTTTGCCCTCTGTCAGTCCTTGATCACTTACTGTATCACCACCTGGGGAGGAACATCTAAGTCGTATTTAATCAAAATCGAAAGGGCTCAAAGAGCCGTACTGAAAGTTGCCACATTCAAGCCTTTTTACTTCTCGACTAACGCCCTTTACACTTATTGTCAGGTCCTAACGGTTCGCCAATTATTTGTTTTAAATACGATAACCCTTCAACACTCGTTAACTACCTACAGTCCTGCCGCATCGAGTAGAAGAAATAGAAATGTGGCCCCCACTATACACACTAACACACTATTCAGTCATAAATTTTTCTGTTTTCTAGGACCATACCTTTTTAACCTTGCAAATAAGACCTTATATATCTTCAATCTTAATAAATATTACTGTAAGAAAGTCATAATTTCTTGGCTACAGGATCTTTCCTACTCTGATACGGAAGCTATTATAAAACCTATCATTTAAAACATCGCATTACGATGAATTTAACTACTATACATATTTCCTGGTGTATTCTTATGCTCGAAACCTTTATCACGCCTTTTTGTGATATAAATAATATACTCACCTGTCTAATGGTCAAAACTGCCCGACCCCAAGACACCTGTCGTAGGGCTAGACAAACAATCACACACTTTCACTCATAATATAAACATAAGCACAACACAATATTCAACACACCTGGTGGAAAGGGGAGAGGCTTGTGGTACTCCAATCCCAAGTACCTCTGTGCGTAGGGCTGGCCTCTTCCTTTCTCATCTCTCATCCTTACACACACACACACACACACACACACACACACATACACACACACACACACACACACACACACACACACACACACACACACACACACACACACACACGTACACAGACAAAAATGAACAGATATACTTGCATGCATTTAAATAAAAACCTAATTAATGTTCATCTTCACATGCCACCACAACGTACATAGTGTAACCTTAAATGTACTAAGTTGGGGGTTGTACACCTGGGGTTCTGGTGACCCGAAACACAGACTTTCGTCTAACTCGGGCACCAGTCTTCACGAGTATTATCTTCTATAAATTCTTTCAAATTTTTGTAAAAATTGATTGTCATAGCATAAGGTAACTATGTGAAGAAATTAAATAAAGATTATTATTATTATTATTATTATTATTACTTAGTTTAGGATTCTCGCCCGGTGAACGTTATTTGGTTAGCACCCGTACTAACTCGCTCCGCACATTCCTTCAAAAAACAGTGTAAAAATCTTAAGTATTTGCCAGAATATTTTCAAAATATCCTGCCCTACTTGTATAGCTAAGTGATTGTGAAAACCGAATTGAAAACAGTGCTTGTGTTGGCAAGATATAAGCAAATATATCTCCAAATTTAAAAAAACACGTTGCTATCCCTGACCTAGGGCAATTCGCGCAGCCGCCGCTGCTGCAGTAACTCATCGCCGCACCACTGAGCGCTATTGCCTCCGTACCAAGTTGCGCGTCACTTAGCGACAGACTTGTCGAATACCTGTCGCTATCGCCTCCGTACTACGGTCGCTCAAAAATGAGAACTTGTGCGGGATGTCACCAACAAGGCAAACTCGAAGATCTTATTATATGTACTAGGAAGGAGTGCAAGAAGGAATTCCACTTCACTTGTGTCAACTTAAAGGATAATGTATCAATTGGTGTGAAATCATCCTGGATATGTCCAGACTGTATCAACACCCAAAAAAGGGGTGGTGACAACTCTTCTACCCCCGTGCGTGGCAGCGAAAACGTAACTACGAGGAAGTATCGTCCGCAGTCTGAGAACTTCCAGGAAAGCACTGACTACCCTGCTAAACCAGTATACGCGGACTCAAACCCCAGCTGCTCACCCACTGTAGAAGATATATCAGCGGGCCATCAATTATCACAACTTATAATAGAAATTCGCATGCTGCGAAACGATGTATCTGGCATGAAGACCGACATTGTCAAGGCTGTGGAGGCGATAGGTAGGTGTGAAAAGAGTTTGGAGAACCTAACTTCGCGAATGGACAACTTCGAAACCAGGCTGAAGACTATAGAAGAAAAGGAAAATGAGAAAGAGCTGCAAGTGGAGGGTATCCGAACAACTATCACAGATCTCCAAGAACAACTATCTGCTCACTCACAAGCCCTGCTCCGTAACGAGATTGAAGTAAACGGAATTCCAGAGTCACCCAGTGAAAACCCACATCATATCATCATGATCACTGCAGCTAAAATAGGTATACCACTTTCGGATAATGATATTGACTTCGTCCACCGCGTTGGCTCAACCACCAAAGGCTCGCAACCCCGCCCACTGATAGCCCGCTTTACCCGTCGAGCTCTCCGCGACAGTTTTCTAAAAGCTGCAAGATCACGGAGACTATCTACAGTCGACCTCGAGATTGGCAACACGCCCACAGCGGTCTTCTTCAACGAGCGCCTCACTAAAGAAAATAGGCTGTTGTTTCGAGAATGTAGAATTAAATGCAACGAGGCTGGAATCAAATACTGCTGGACAAGTGGTGGGACCATACTTCTCAAAAAACGTGAGGGAAAGGGAGAGAGAGCCACAAAAATTGGCAAGCTACACGACCTCACCTGCTTCCTTGCAAGAGAAGATGAAACATCTGGAAAACGGGACACCTAGCCTTGCGACTGGAAAACGTTCTCTGAAACTTTTACCATATCTCTTCTTTATTCTGTATTTTCCAACTGGGTCCATCATAGTCACTTTATTTCACGAACACTTAGAGGACGAACATATATGGAACAACACACTTACACACACACACATTTATCACAAATCAAAAACACACTATGAGCTAGCACCGCATCAATACCGCACTATGCAAGGGAGACACCACCTCAGGCGAAACTACAAAACTGTAACATTTCAAATATTAATCTTTGATGACTATGGCTAATTTATCAATCCTAAATGATCTTGACTCGGACGAAACTTCTTGCCACTTGGTGGAATCTCCCGAAGCATGCAGTAGGATGTTTAGCAATAATCATAACCTCAAAGTGCTTACCATTAATATAAGGAGCCTTCAAAAGCATTTTGATTTCTTGCTGCTTATACTTACTCGCCTTGATATGCAACTAGATATATTAGTGATAACGGAGTGTTGGCTAAATGAAAACTCGCTATTACCGGATATTCCGGGCTTTGCCGCATTCAGAACAAATAAATACATTAACAAAGCAGGAGGGGTCGTTGTTTATGTTAAAGACACATGGAATCCTGAGGTGTCTGAGCCAGAGTTCGACGATGCAAACTGTCTGTCAATAACTGTCAAGAACCAGTTCTCCCTGCTAGCGATCTACCGCTCTCCATCTTTTACTAACACGGCACCTTTTTTGAACTCTCTTTGTAATACTGTAAACACGCTAAAGAATATACCCTGTAAGCTAGTTGTAGGCGACATTAACATAGATTACTTAAAGGCTGATATGAATGACTCCATCTCCAGCTATCTCTGCACACTGGCTGAACTAGACCTTCTTCCAAGAATATCGAAGCCCACAAGGGGTGCTTCCTGCCTAGACCACGTCAATATCACTACAAAATACGAAGTAGTCTCCACTGTTTGCAGAAACAGCGTCACTGATCATGATTTTGTCATAACCGGAGTTTGCACAAAAATACAGAGGCCATCTCCCCCCAAAAATTTCGCTACTAGAATAGACTATAGATCTCTGTTAGCCGATCTTCAAAACATTGACTGGACTCACGTCCTGTCCAAAACTCACGTTGATGAAGCTGTCACCTCCTTTTTGGAAACGTTAACGTCTACTATTGAAAGTAACTCTAAAACTAGTTTTACTAGCCGATCAAAGACTATCCTGAAACCCTGGATGACCCCAGGTCTCCTTAGGTGCTCTAGACACAGAGACTTCCTTCACAGCAAGCTTAGGAAAAACCCGAATGACGAAAATCTAAAACTAATCTATACTCGTTACAGAAATTTTCATAACGAGTTATTACGTAAATTAAAAAGTATTCACGATTCTCAAGAATTAGAGCGAAACAAAAACTGTCCACAAAAGTTATGGCAAAGCATAAATCGTATAACTCACTCAAAGAAATCTAAATGCCTCACGCCAGAATTATTAAAAATCGAAAAAAGCGAGGAAGAGGCTCTAGACAAATGTAATGATTACTTTACTGGTGTCGGTAGTTCTCTTGCACAGGATATCTTAGCTAAATTAAGCGAAACTCAAGATAGGCTAGCATCAAAAATAAGTCTTCCTAAGTCCCCCTCGAAGTCTTTCTTTGTTGAACCCACTGACGAACTGGAAGTTAAATCAATAATCATGAATTTAAAACTGGACAGCTCTCCAGGCATGGATGGAATAACAAACAAACTTTTGAGAGAAATTAGCGACTTCATAATCTCCCCGCTAACACATATCTTCAATCTCAGCATTGCAACTGGTACCTTCCCTAGTAAATGGAAACAAGCGGCGATCACGCCGATTCATAAAGCAGGGTGTAAATCCAAACCTTGTAACTACAGACCGATTGCACTTTTAAGCTGCTTTTCCAAAATTCTGGAGAAGATCATTAATAAAAGACTCACAAAATATCTGGAATCAAACGAACAACTCTCTGAAAAGCAGTATGGCTTTCGCAAAGCCAGGTCCACGGAGGATGCTGTAATGCATTTAACAAACACTATAGTCGAACACCTGGACAACAAAAAAGCATGTATTGGTGTTTTCCTGGACCTGGCCAAAGCGTTTGACACGGTCTCAATAGCAATCCTTTTGAGAAAACTTGAACTAATTGGGGTTAGGGGCACCCCTTTAAACTGGTTCAACAGCTATCTGACAGGTCGTACCCAGTGTGTCAGAATTTGCGGAAAGAACAGCAAACATAACCCTGTAGACTTCGGTGTACCTCAGGGCAGCATCCTTGGCCCGACCCTATTTAACGTGTACATAAATGATATCCTGACAGTGAACCTTGAGGACGCCGATGTCACATGTTATGCTGATGACACAGCTATTATATTTCACGCCAATACATGGCCCACAGTCCTCACCAGCCTTCAAACTGGACTAAAAAAGGTCATGAAATGGCTTGATATGAACTTGCTGACACTGAATCTCGATAAAACCAAATTATTGTGCTTCCACAAGACAGCTGCATCTTCACCACCTAACCTGTCAGAAATCGAGATCCATGACTGCCAGTCTCCAGTTTTAGGTTCCCATTGCCCCCCCACTAAAACTATTAAAAGAGCACCCTCCATAAAATACCTCGGAATAATTCTTGACGAGAGGTTGACCTTTAATGAACACATAATAGAATCTGCAAAACGGGCCAGAAAGCTCATCTATATATTTAAAAACTTGCGTGCTGCTGCTGAGAGGAAATTACTCACCATGGTTTATAAAGCCCTCGGCGAATCGATACTGTCTTACTGTATTGTAATCTGGGGTGGCTCTACCGCCTGTCGTATGATGACTCTAGAACGAGCGCAGCGTGCGATCTTAAAGGTGATGCTCAAAAAACCAAAGCGCTTCGGCACTGACGACCTTTATGCAGAAGCAGGTGTCCTTAGAGTGAGAGGTCTATTCCTTCTCAGGGTTGTAACGCGTATGCACCGCACTTTCCTGAATACACACGAGTACCAGGAAGCATTAAAAAAGCGAGTATATGCAACAAAAATACCTGAAACAAAATCTACTTTTGCGAAAAGATTCGCACCTCACCTACACCCATATTTGTACAATACGGTCAACAAAAAATGCTCCATCAAACTTTGCTCTGTGAGAGAAGCTAAGCGAGAAATTCAGGACTGGTTGCAAAATCTATCTTACTCAGACATTGAGGCACTGCTGAAACCATATCTCTAATAAATAAACAAAACATTTGCATAAGCTCATCACTCACTCTCATACACATATTCACTCACCCCCACACACCCCCACACTCCGCACCCAAACACACACACAAACCCTCATCTCCCTACACTCACCCTACATCTACATCCTCTCACGCCCCGCATGCATACACCCCAACCCCAATACAGATACGTTACGTTCCCTATTAATATAATGAGTATTTGTTTTTGTTTTTCCTCTTTTTCTAAAATTGTTTTAACTTCTACGTATCATAACAATGATAATAACATTTTAAGTTAACTTATTGTTAATCAAATAACCTCTGTCTTGTAAACCTGGATGACTTCCTATAATACAGGCTTAGCCTAGTATAGGAGTTAAGCGCAACAATGTTATTTATGCTTGTAACCTGGAAATAAATATTATTATTATTATTATTATTATTATTACTTGTATCTTAGGCATCAGAGTAAAAGATAAAATTACAGTTCATAAATTATAGTAATGATTTTCATTTCAAGTATATAAAAAGCTAGGTTTTACGATAAAATAAATTTAAAACTAAAATTAAAAAATGTATAACATTTCATAAAGGTAACGAGGTCAGGGTTTATTAGTGTAGGATGAGAGTGTTAGTGCTGTCCTTGCAAGATAGCGACCTGCAAACAAAACGCTGGCGTTGCGTTTGTCGAGTTGCTAAGATGGTAATATGGTAGGTATGGATGGGTACAGCTGATTTATTGTTTGTTATTAAGTAATTTTTTTTCTTTATATAATTCTAATCTAGGATCCGTCGAAGTTAATATTGTTAATATGCCTTGCGACTGCTGCCTTCCTGGCCGGGCAGTGCTCGTCTCCAGTGTTGTGTGCGGAGGGCTTCTTGTAGCGGTGGCAGGTGGCGCACTTGGCGGGCTCTGATCTGTGCGGGCACTCCTTGATGGAGTGTCCCGAGCCGGCGCAGTGGCCGCACGTGGGGTCGGTGTCCCGGCAGTACTTTGCCGAGTGCCCGTATTGCTGGCACTTGTAGCATCTGGTCACAATAGTATAGTCTCTGACGGGGCAAGATGTCCAGTTTATAAATAATCGTTGCTGATTTATAAGGTAGTTCCTAAGATTTGGTGTAACTTCTAAAATATAATTACATGTAGAGAGATCTTTTTTTCCTGATTTGTGGCTAAGCTTGATTGAGTTCGCAAATTGTTGTCTGTTCATATCTGTTTTATTTTCTGCAATGTTTTGCTCAAATAGGCAATCGAAAAAATCTTGGTCAGTGATATTGGACGGAACACCCAGAAGTATCACTTTCGGAAGCTTTTTAGAGGTTTCTTCTATTTTGAGTCCTGATGTAGATAACAGCTGTTCTGATTTTCTAAGCTTTTCTAGATCATCCTGCCTTTCCGAACTAATTATGACGCCTCCATTTTTTGTTTTTCGCACTCCACGAATATGCAGTTTTAATGACTCGGGCTTTATTAGACCTTGGACAAGTTTTTTAGTGATGTCACTAGTTACATCCTTGTCAGCTGGATAGATCGTAATACTACTAGTGCTTGGTGGGCGAACTATAGGCTGGCCTCCAGTTCTCACCATGTCGGCAAATGATAAGTTGGGCGTTGCAGGTTTAGGAGAGGTCTTGATGGATTCCTTAATGCTCTTCAAGTGGGCGGTGATCTCTACCTGGTCACTTAAGGTCTCAATCATACTGCAGGATGAAAAATATTTTTGTTTGACGGACTGATATTCCACAGCCATTTCGGAAACACCTGCCATAATTTTTCTGCTGGTATTACTAATTTTCAGTTTTTGGTCTACGTTCATCTTGCTGTCTCCAGCAGTGGCGCAGATTTCGCTCAGACAGCGTTCAATAGTAGTCAGCCATTTTTGAATCTCTGGAGTGGAGACCGCGTCCCTGGCGGCAGCAGGCGGGAGCTGAGCAGGAGGGGTCGGGGGGGGCTCTTGGTCCTCATGTTTAGTGGGGCTGCGCGGGGTCTTAGAGCTCCGACCAAACGGGCTACTGTCACACATTATACATATAGCACTTAGCTCTCACACATTGAGTCACGCGTAAATACGCTGAGGCTGCGTTGACACAGTTACACTATTAATTAAGGTAAATAATTAAATGCAAAAGAGTAAATTTGCAGCAGACACGTCCGTCCTCACTGCATGTTCAGGCTAAACTCCTTTATTTTCCATTTACATCATAAATCCTAAAATTAATATTCACTACAAAACTGCCTGTAATCGTAAAATATACCTACTTATAGGTAATTATTTACTATTACAGGTTTAGATCACCCTGGTATCAGGGTAGGCTCGAGCCCCTCGGTGGGGACACATATGAGCTGTTAACGAACGAACGATATAGATTCGGAGAGTTATACGTTTTTATTTGTATTATTATTAGTATCGAATCAAAAGGTTAAAAACATTCACTGCAATCTTATTTTAAATATCATTCATGTAAATTGTAATTTAAATTTAATTATAACCTGCCTTAAGTTCTAAGCTCTTATTATTTTTAAAACTCTTCGTTTAGTAAATCAGAGTTAGTAAATTGATTGGCAAACACTTAAAATACCTTTAATTAATAACTAATTCAAACTTCGTAAGTCTTTCTAAGTTCCGTAAGTAAAACATTAAATTTGCAAGCACGTATTTTCGTGAGGTTTTGAAAAGATGCCTTAATAGATAAGGCACGTTTTTCGTGATACTTTTTTTTAATACAAAGTTTAATACCTAAGATGGTTGTTAAATTTCATGTGAGAGGGCCTGTCACAGCTTCAGCCGACACGCGCGATGCTATTTGTGAAGAGATGTTATGTCACAGCTTCCGTGATGATGTTCCTTTCAAGCAGCGTTGCCAGATTAGGTACCAAATCGCAATTTTCAAACTTTTTAGTGTATAAAGCGGGACATAGTAAAAAATATCAATCAGAAGTTTTTAAATGTATTTTTATTCGAAATTAAAATAACATTTGCGTGAGAATAAATACTTAGAAATATTAAGCATTGAAAATGTATTTTAATCAAAATGTGATGTATCAAATTAGATTTAGCTTATCCTTAGGTACGTAAGTCCACACTGTTCTGTGCCACTTGACTTGGCCGTGCTTTCTTATGCTGCTCGCACGGTCGAGTTATCACCACCGAAAAACGGGATAGAGCTTGTCCCGCGCGGGACAATTCATTCCGATTCTTTCTTTTGGTGTGTGGGATTAAAAAATTGGGACGTCCCTCCAAAATCAGGACGTCTGGAAACGCTGCTTTCTAGGCATATCGTTGCGCGCCCCTCCCACCCCACTCCCGCCACGCTGCAATTCGCTCGATGCTCTCGTTGCCATTGTTCGCTTTACAATTTGCGCCACACTTTGGCATGCATGCTTCATACTATGTTTATTGTTTATTTTCACCGTTCGTTGGTCATCGCGCCTCAGTTCGCGCCGCAATTCGCGTCGTCACTGCCGTGAGCTGTACCAGGGGGTTAGGATTAAAGTTATTAAACTTGAGTTGATATAGATACTAAGTTCTCCAGATCTCCGGCTTGGGACCGGCAATAACATTTTTATTGAAGCAATATACTTGTAGGACATGCGTAAAATACATTTCGAATGGAGCTGTAAAATTTATGTCTGTATGTGTAAGTATGTAGGCAATATTATCCAGCTTCATATAATGTAGAAAATATCTTTTTTTTATATTAGTAGGCTCGTAATACCTTGTAAAATGTCAAAAGGTATTGTATAGAATAAATTACTAAACACATAATAGACGTGTTTGTCATGGGAACAATGTTAGTAATTACGTGGGAGGGGTTCAAAATAGATTTTCTAGGACACAACACTGTCAGACCCGATTTTCACCCACAAACCATCAGCCTAGTGATCTAGGAAAATTTGTAAAAGCATTAGCAAGCCATTATTTTATATTAGAACGCCTACAGTTTTAAGCTATAGTAACGTTGATTAACGAGCTAAGTTTTGTCTGGTGGTGAATATGCACTTACAGTTGATCTGCTGTAAGATATTTCTTCAGAAATAAGCAGACCCGTTGTGTCGTATCTCTATTATGTATTTGTTCTCTGTATGTTTTTGTGTACAATAAATGGTTAAATAAATAAATAAATTGATCTATATAAGAATATTAATAAGAACAAATCAAAGATTTCGTGCCTCCCAACGCACACATGGTCTAAAAAAACAAGGTCTAAAACTCCGACCACGTGACTTGATACAAGCTACATCATCATGCTGTTCGTTCAAAGTTTCTGTAAAGTGAAAATTCGTTCTGACTTTTTTCAAAAAGGTTAGGCTACAGAAGCCGTTTTAGTCACAATACAATTTGAGCTTAAACAACTATTTGTTACTATTTGTGACTAGATTGTCCGGAAGAGCTCTCCTCAAATTTTTGATATCATTCTTCGTTTCCAAAAGGCAAAGTTCGCCGAAATAAAAAAATCGGGTAAGTTTAATTTTGTTTTTACTATTTCGGCCATAACTTTTATGTGTTTTACTTTCTCAAATAATTAATTTTGCACCTTACAGCTCTCATACGGGTCTTTTGAGCCTTTTGTGAAAATCATATCTTCACAACTCTCCGAGTTATAAGACGAACGCGAATGGAGCCTAAACAGGAGCGAACGAAAAGTCCTTTTCAATGTCAAAATGAATCGGCCATATCGTAAAAACGTCGTCTCTGTATGCGGCTAATTATTACTATTATCTAATATATTTACAAACCCATTGCGATCGTGTTTTAATAACAAAAAAAAAACAGGATTACGAGTTATTGGTAGTATGGAAATTTTATTTAAATGAGCTTTGACTAGCATACCTATTAATTTATCAATTCTTTCATAAAACAGTGAAGATGAAGAAAATGAAGGGACGCCAGTCTTGAAGTAAGTAGTCAACAATGACCCGGTTGGGATGGGCCAATATTATCGTGAACGTTCCTAATTAGTAGGTTTAATCTATAAGCACCTGAAATACTAGGTACAGTAAAAAAAACCTTAATAAAAAAAAGTACAACATGGTTGTTACCTTTATTGCACAGAAAAACTTATTAGAAGTCTATGGTATTCAAATTTGTTCTAAATTGGTCTATTAAATTTCCCAATACTAGTGTTAAGACTTTTACGTAGGTATCGCTAAAACCATAATATATCTGGCCAGGCATTACAAATCAGTTAATTAAACTAAAACAAAACCACAATATCAAAATTTATTGCTTAAATATATCCCCACAGAGGGGCTCAAGCCTACCCTGAACGAAGACATGCGGCAAAAACTGCCAAAAACGCCGTGCGCCCCGCTATACGTAATTTGTGCAAAAACTAACAGGATATTCAGAATAAATAAAAGTTTCATTAAAAACTGGTTACTAGCAAAGTTTTCGCTGTTATTTATAACTCTGTTTATTTTAAAAGCCACGCACACCTACAACAATGAGACCGTAAAAGTTCAACGGGATTGGATATCTCTATCAACAACGGGATTGAATGCTACAAACAAACAACTCACAAATATAATTAAATTCCGCTGAAAAATCTATTTTCATACGTATATATGGTATCACGAAACTGTGGTATCACAAAAATGTGAATACTCTTCTACAGTTTATAAGAAATAACCGCAGAACTGAATTGATGATGATGAATCTATATAGTAAAACTGTAGAGGTCGAAAATTTGTATATATGTCGCAGGGAATTGAGGATAGCAGGGATTTCACGAAATCCCTAGGGATATCACTAAATCGCGGAAGATGCCGAATTCTCTTGTTTATTACGTCTTCTTACTAAAATAATCTAGTGATATGACAAACAACCAATTCATCAGTCAGTGATATGTTGTTTCACTAAACAAAATCTAGTAAAATGACAGGAAAGCCAATACTGCCGAATACAAATACCACGTTAAATATCCCGTTTTAAATCATAATATATATAATTGGTATTCAAACCATATAGATAGGTATACATTTTTTAAATTCAAACAGAGCCTTAGCGAAGCATGTTTTAACTGAGCCTAAATACACACATTCAATTGTTTCTTTTGCATAAATAGCCGTGGAGCATCAATATTTGTGGAGGAGAATCACCATAATGTAGCCTGCAGTAGCCTAATGTTTTTCTTTCAGTTGAGGCACTGAAGCGTATTAATAATCTATTATAATTAACCGATGCTGGGCTAATGCTTTGTTAGCAATAACGAACTCGCAATAATGAGTTAATACACCTGTCACAGAGATAATAATAATATTCAATCATACGTATAATTTTTTTCTACAATGTATTTTAATTCTATTTCTATTTCTTTTGTAATTTTGATAATAGGTCAGGGAAACTTAGATTTTAGAATAAATGAACTAAGTACCTTTGTTATTATTTATCAGCTCATATAGGTTTTTCTGGTTGCGTGTTTCGTATAGTAAAATAAATGCTCCCTCTTCCGTTATGTTAAAAAATGTGTATTTTAATCTTATAAAACACGGTTATTTTCTGAATAAAATATGAGTGAAATGGTTTAATACTGAGGTAAAATTTGTCTGAATAAAATAGTCTACAATCTGAATAGAATATGGGGGAGTGCTGCAAAGGGAGGAATTATTAATACCTGTCTTAAGCAAACGTGCAAACGATTACAAATTTATTTGCGCTCCTTTGTACTCCTTTTATAATACATTGTGGTAGAGTGGCAGCAAAAACAAAGTTTTTTTGCCGCGTCGATAATTTAATTATCTAATTTGCTTTAGAATAAAGCTAACATTGGTCATTGGAATATAAATTTCCTACCTACGCTCGTAGCATCCTCGTAGCTATCTCGTAGCAGGCAGCGTAGCCTCTGGCGTAGCACTAATACCGGGGATCGTCAGCATTTATTGAAACAAAATATTACATACAATTAGTTCGCCTACCTACGCTCGTAGCATGCTCGTAGCTATCTCGTAGCAGGCAGCGTAGTCTCTGGCGTAGCACTAATACCGGGATCGTAGCGCTAACAAAGCTGCCATACTGTAGGTATTCCGTATGAGTTTGTAATAAGCAATAATTTTGCTCGAACAGAACCAATTAAATTATTTACATATTTATTTTCTTCTATACCATTTATTTTCCAATGTTGCGCTAGGTGTAATAATAGTAAAAGTAGGTATAAATACAATTTACACCTATTACTTTCGGTGTGTAGTACGCTGAAATGAGGGTGAATAGGCCCTAGTCGACCACACAGGCACAGTGCGGGTTGGTAAATTTCACACACAACCTTTCAATTAATTTATTTCACCGTCAGAGCGTCGACTAAACAAACATAATAATATGAATTAGAAAATCGAAAACATGATCATCCGAATTGAAGTCAACGGTCCTAGCCACTTTGCTACCGATGACGTGCGTAGAGGAACGCTTAAATTACAAAGAATACTAGCGTGATTAAAAGGTAATCTGAATTTTGAAGATACTTACATCGTCCCCACCAAGAGTCAATAATAATGTGGTAGATTCTCATAATAATTATTATTAACTTAAGTATACTAATATGAATATAAATACTCCAAAACTATCAGAGTGCCAAGTGCCCCTGTTCCACTCTTTTTTACTCACGAAACGCGCTCGATTACGACGACGACGTAAACGTGCATTTTGTATGGAGAAATTTTAGTTTAGCTAACTGTTTACAGATGGCGTAGTTTCAATTCCATACAAAATCGCGTTTACGCTCTCGATTGCGAGCGCGTTTACTTTGGTTGCAAAACTCGCACTCGGCACTCTGTCCAGTCAATCATATTCTAAATCAGAAATAATAATGCCTTATGTTGGGAAATTCACCACAAGAAACAGAATTTACAGAATATTTGGTAATTACACAAGTTTCACTGTTCGTAGAAACTCTAATTGTATTTCAGGGAAGGCTTCTCAAGAAACGCGGCTAAATGTAAGTACGAGTACACACATTTGGTAAACGCTCCGGTATTTAATTATGTTTGATTATTTCTTTTACTATGTAAGTGTTGTGAGTTTGTGTTATTATTTATGAAAGTGAAAAATTTGTAATAAGGTTACGTGTGTTTTAACTAAAAGCTGTAGCAGTGGTTTATTAAGTAGCTGTAGTTTTGTTCAGATTTATTACGTAACAGCGGCAGAGATTTTATTGTGGTTTTTGTCATTTGACTGTGTAACAATCTGATGGATAGGAAAAGGTTAATGCGGATCAGCTAAAAATTTTTTCAGTATTTGCTAGGGGAATCTGAATTGAAAAAATAATAATCCAGGCAATGGGCGGCAGCGTTTACCTTATAATCAACATCAAATTCAATCCCTGAACGTCCTAAAAGGTAATAAAAAAAACCTTCCTTTTGAAGCAGTAACCCTAGCTGTACGTACATTAGTCATTTGTAGAATTAGTCCTTTCTCGACTAAACGATTATAGTCAATAGTTCTGCCGTCAAATGACAAAAGGGCTCTTTTGACAACATTTTCTTAAAATTATTTATAACACCGTGGGTTTTACGTAGAATTGTTTTCTCAGTATAACGTTGTTTTCACCAAATCTGTCAGATGCGTTTTTATTATGAGACGGCAGTACTCATTCAGCAAAAGTAATTTTCGATAAATTTACATTTAAATGCAAATCTTCCATCAAGGCCTTATGTCAGTATAAATCTACTTGCAGCGAACTGTCGGCCTAGCCGAGCGTTTCAGGCATTTCCCGCTTGTGATTAATAGTAGCGGCCAGATAATATATGACCAGCGGGCCCGATTGCTGCTCGAACCGAGTCTGAAACTCTGAATAATAGTCATATCAAATCGACTGCCATTATGACATGTCATTTACATACACGATATCCTACTTACTTAAATTTCAAATTTAGAAAAGGCCTTACCAACATCCTTAGAGCAACGCCGGCCTTCCGACGGAAGGCCCGCGTTGCTCTAAGCCAACATCAAAGTAATTAGTTATTTGCCGCAGCGACAAAATAATTACTATTAGTAAAAAACAAAAACAAGCTCTTAGAAATTAAAATATTTATATTTGAAAATGATAAATTATATTTTTCAGTTTAATGGAGTATTTTTTCAGAATGGCTGCCTTTGCTGTACCAAAGTCTGTTTAGTCATTAAAATATTTCAGTAAGACTGATCTATGACAATTTGATATTATGAGACATAGTTATTTATAGTTTAAAATATCTACATAGGTATCTATAAATATTATGCAAAAAATAAAATATTGTTATAAAAATCGTTTCTTGTTCGTGTGTCGTCGCCTGTAGCCGCGATAGGAGAAAACGTGTGAGAATCCCTTAAAACTAATATTTATTTATTAAAAATCTGTAAAAATAAAAATATAATCTTGTTATAAAAATGTATATTCCTATGCAAATTCAAACCGAAAACGGTTTAAGTTTTACCCGGAACTATTAAATACATATGATCTGTGCACATGATAAATCTTAATTACCTAAAGCAGGGAGGGAAGCCACATGGCTTGGAGACTTCACAACTGTCATTAGTGAAATTAACATTGTCACGTGCTTCCACTAATGACATATCTACCCCCGAATACCTACCACTTACCTATAAGATCCCTAGTCCTAACGAAGGTAAAGCTCTTTGGATAAATAGGTTTTATAATGAAAGTAATGGCCGTCTACATATGTGTCAATCTTACTGTGAAATCAGTAAAGCTAATCGACAAACTTGTTTGTCACGTTTATACTAAATGGAAAATAGACCCAATTAGCCACGCAAATAAAGGGCAAATTCCATTGTGAATGTGAATAAATTGTGTCATTGCACAACACAGGCTTAATAATCAAATTTATTAAATAAAAACGAGTTTTAGAGTTAGGGTTACTGAGTCATTTAGTAGTAATTAGCCGAAATCCTGTACCTATTCATATGTAATAACAAGTATGACGTAACCATCTGACTGCACTCCAACTCTTTCCAAGGCAATATTTAATTCTATTTTATTTGTTTAAAGTAGAAAGTCAGATCTGGCAACTTTCCAAGCACGTAGCCCCGTAGCTACGGCGTAGCACTAAACCGCTACGCTGCGCGCTGCTACGAAAAAGTATACAGTTTGGTAACCACAAGAGCGGGAAGCAACGCGGTCCGGAGCGGTATGGGAGTTTATATGCGACCTGTAACGTATATTCCGGTTGATCTCTAAGCGATAGGTTGTTATAAACTCCAATATCGTTCCGGACTGTGTCGCTTCCCGCGAAAGTCTTATATATTATTACTCGGTAGGTAAGCCACAGATTAATTTGCCAGGTACTGTTTGTTTGTGCTACACTCTAGCAGCTAGAGTAAGTATATTAATAAAGCATTCTGGGATACATTAGGTAACGTACATAAGTACTCCAATGAGACTTATAGTAGTAGTACAGAATAAATTCGTATTAGAATTGTAAATATAAACGGAATCCATTATAATGCTGAGTAAACCTTATATACTTTTTGCTATACATATTATAATAAATAACTATGTTTGACTGTGTTTGTGTTCTTTGCTTTGTTTTTTTCTTGGTGTCAATAAAGAATATTTGTATTGTATTGTATTGTATTATATAATCAAACAATAGGTATATTTTCTAAAAGGGTTTCTAATCAACGAATAATAATCCCTTTTGTTAATTTCGAGAACACAGAAGGTTTTGAGTTATTTAATTAACACATAGTACAAACACCCGTCCCATTTAATTGTGTTGCTAGCTTCGTGATAGTGTAAGGTATAAATGAATAAATCTATATAATAGGTAGTAAACATATTTTACGTAAGTATCATACGTAACTAAGGATGATTTTGTTTCGAAAATTGATTAATGATGAGTACATGTTAAAAATCAATTTAGCAGTTTGTGAAAATGCGTTTCTGTGTGCGTGTGCGTTCCGTTTGTGTTTAGGAGCTACTTCCCACTATGATGCTTTTTCATGCGATATGCATTATTGACTATTGATGCAGACGCACAGGTATTATTACGTAATATTTCGCGCCTTCACGGAGCATCATAAGGAGTAGATAGATCGTGCAGTGGCAAACACAGTCATTAATTTAGCTTTTTGAAACAAATCTACAGTCATTCGAAATTGTTAATTATAACCATAGAGTAGGGAAGATTTATTATAAAGACGTAATACCAACGCCTTATAAGGCGTTGGTATTACGTCTTTATAATGTTAGATACTCTTTGTTACAACCTTACAAAACTTTTAATGGGAAGGATTTTATTGTACACTAATTATTATCAAAAATATTTCTACAGTCAAGCACGCTAAGCTGAACACTTTGGACTTTATGCCCGTTGAATAAGGGAGAGAATCGCGGTATGCTTGATCAGCTTACCTTGCACTTGACTGTACTCCGTCCGCAAACTAAGTTTCCTTTCTTCACTGCTCAGCTCTTGTGAAATTGTTGGACAAGGGTACCGGTAGTTATTAAATAGAATTCTCCAACTGCTGTAGACAAACTGCTTGCATCGAAGTTCCGACTACCTAACTTGGGTTAACTTGATTTATATACGAGTATTACATATTATACTTTAATCAGTACTTTATTCTATATACAGATAATCAGAAATTAATTTGCTATTTATTATATTATCAGTTTTATTGAGAGCATCATGGCTTAGAATTAAGATAACCCAACTTTTACTGTGGGGGTCGTCCTCGTTTTTATAGTGACACGACGTAACCCATAGAACGGAAATCAGCATTCACATGTGTAATTTACAACAACTGCGATCCCCAATTCGCTAATATGGCAGGATTATGGCAGGAACTCACCTTGGTCCAGCATGCCTTGTCGAAGCGGCCTTGGTCCAGCATGAACCCTTATAGAGTATTGTAGAGATAAATTGTAATAAAACAGGATAATCATTGTAAAACATTTTTTTTTAAAGTTGCCCTCTGTGGGGAGTCTCGTAAAATAGCTATTAAGATTTTTGGGTTTAATAATCCTTATTCCTGTGAAAATCTTGAAACTGGCAATTAACATAAAGTTTTTTATCTCTCTTCAGCCCTCATTGAAAGATGTATTCCTTAGCTTTAAATAATTATCCTCATAGTTTTTTCCCATACGATTCTCAAAAAGTGAGATAAACGTTTCATAAATAGATGCTATAGAAATTTATATTCGTTATCTTACCTGTTTATCCAACGATATACCGATAAAAGAAACCTCCTTCAAGCGAGATTAATATTTTATATTAGGTACGTGAATATTGCCACGCATATAAACTCCGCGAAAACTATTAAACTTTGGTGAGATTATTTCCCGCCTCGACGAGCACGACCATCTCGGTAATTGTTTGGGAGTAAATCTTAAAAGGTTTCGTGTTTTTGTGCGAGACTTGGCCCTCGTCATGAAAAAATAGAAATGTTGTGAGTTAGAAAAATCCATGTTTTTTTTTCTTGTGATATATGTTCACTATCCTAATTAATTACCTACTACAATTATATACCTACATCCTACAACCCTCAATACAATACAGTACAAAAAATCATTATTGACCCAAAAAAATTTATTAAAATTACAAGTCAGTCATTCATTAGACATGTTTGCTCGCTCGCCAGTGAGTGAATTGCACTGAGCCCGGGCCCTTTGCATACTGCACCACACAGGTTCTTCTTAATAATTTAGTAACTTTGATTGTGTTTGTTCTCCCTGTTAATTATGTTGTTGTTACTATGTTGTGATTGTTGTGTTAGCTTATTTTGTATTTGTGTGTGTGTAAGTTTATGCCATAAACGTTTTATATTGTGTTGTATTGTATTGTATTGTATTGTATTGTTTTATCTATCTATCTCAGATGAGCTCATCTACGTTCCCACTGAGAATTTTTCTCTTTTTCTTTTTTTTTCTTTTCGGCTAAGCTGGCCCAGTGCCTGATGGTCAAGTACACACGTATCCTTTGAATTTCTACACAGTTGTATAGGTTTCCTTACGATGTTTTCCTTCAGCGTAAGAGCGACGATTAAACTAAATATTCAATCGAAAAACAATAAAGCATTGCCCTAATTTCAGTTCTGTACATTTCTCATTATACAACTACTGTGTATTACAAACTACATTTTACATTTAAAATAAGTAATTTGTTTTCAACACCATTGCTCGAAATTTGCACTTTATTATAGGGCCAATCCGCAATAGTTTACCTCAATCGTTTATTTTTCGATGAGTCCGAGTCGACTCGTTTTTATTTTACTGTACAAAATAATTTTGCAATTAAATCCCGACTGTATTTTTACTTCGCCTTTTATTTTTCGTTGACAGGCCTAGTCTCCTGCTTGCCCCATGTAATCTTATCTAGTTATCTAGAAGATTCAAGGGTACAGAGAACCTTGTTAGATAACCGTAATAAACTAATATAATAAGTTCCTGACTAGACCAAGAGATAACTTCAACGTCTTGTCGCTTTAGAAACAAGCAAATATTTTTCCACTAGCTGAAATAAAGAACAAATTAATTTCTTGCTCGTCGCGTATTTCATTCCATTTTCGTGTAACTTTTAATTTTCTTCTAACAAAAAGAAAACTTTCAACAGGTAGGCAACGAACAATAAATAAGTCGGTCCAAAAGATGAATTTAAGTAATTTAATATTTTTTTGTTGACGATGACTGAACGGTACGTTTACGTTAATTATATTATGACAGCCACGTGTAACTGTTTCCAGGATTTATCAATTCAATTCAATATTTTTAATTTTGGCCTGTAATTACTTCAGATAAAATGTCAGGTGTCAGATTTTAGACAGATAAGTTGGGATTCAAGTTATTTTGAAGGATGTTGAACAATAAAATGACAGTTTGGCATACTAATCATACCAATTAAAAAATAATTATTAGCGGAGATTTTCTTTTTTCAGGAAAAAACTATAGGTAGGTATTACATAATTAATTAATGGTAATTTTGGAGATGAGATTCTGTAGAAATATTGAAATCCATAACTATGTTTACGTAAACCTCCAAAAGTTTCCTTTTCAGGCGTGTTGATTAATCATTTCTACTATACCAATGTTTGCAAAAATTTCAATACTATGCTTTGTATGCGATGTACCGCCTGCCCTTAGACCATCATCCCGCCATAAGTGCGGGCGGAGGTCAATAAAGATTATGCATATTATACAATATTTGTCGGCCCGTTGGTAGTACGGCTAGTACATCTGCCTTCGAAGCATAGGGTCGCGGGTTCGAATTCCGCCCAGGGCTAACATTCGTGTGATATGAGCACTTGTGTTTGCCTTGTGTCTGGATATTATGTATTTATATATGTATTTACTTATATCAGCTGTCCTATAGTGCAATCGCTGCCTAGTTTTAAGGTCAGATGGCCGTATGTAAGATGTCCCCATTTATTTATTTATATACCTACAAGCATGGACTTTCCATTTAAATTACTCGTATGTAACTAATTCAGAAAGAAAAATGACGGTACATTGTTGTTTTCAGCACTGAGTGTTGTTACCGACAAGTAATTTACAACTAACTAGGATTGGAGCGCAATTTCGATGGGAGCGCACAATTTTATTTTACCAACAAAGTAAAATTTTAAACGTAGTAGCCGCATGTGCTGGCTACTGTACATACTCCGCAGCAATAAAAATTTAAATTAAAAGATCTCAGAAGAAATATCTACTCGCGAGATAAAGTGAGTACCATAAAAATAAATGGACGAGCCGAGATAATGAACGACTTTAATATTAAAAAAGCGGCCAAGTGCGAGTCGGAATCGCCCATGAAGGGTTCCGTAGCAGCCAGTAACATAATATAATAGTTTTTGTAGTTCGTTGTGACTTTGATCGATGTTTTAATAATAGTGTAAGGTAAATTGCGGTTTACGATTTATGACGTATTAAAAAAAAACTACTTACTATTTTCGTTGGTAGTTTTCATAGTAATGCACATCATATATTTTTTTTAGTTTTATCATCCTCTTATTTTAGAAGTTAGAGGGGGGGGGGACACATTTTTCCACTTTGGAAGCGTCTCTCGCGCAAACTATTCAGTTTAGAAAAAAATGTTATTAGGAACCTAAATATCATTTTTAAAGACCTATCCATAGATACCCCACACGTATGGGTTTGATGAAAAAAATTTTTTTTAGTTTCAGTTCTATGTATGGGGACCCCCTAAATTTATTGTTTTTTTTCTATTTTTGTAAAAAAATCTTAATGCGGTTCACAGAATACATCTACTTACCAAGTTTCAACAGTATAGGTATTATAGTTTCGGAATAAAGTGGCTGTGACATACGGACGGACGGACGGACGGACAGACAGACAGACAGACAGACAGACATGACGAATCTATAAGGGTTCCGTTTTTTGCCATTTGGCTACGGAACCCTAAAAAGGTAAAAAACAAGACTGAAATGTGAGCACTTTTGTTTCTTTCATTAATTGAATAATTTAATTTATAGCGAGAATATTTACACTTTGTAATTACATAATTAAGTTTGTGTCTACATTTTAGTATGTGTTCCGTCACAGCAGAATGAATAAATGAGTTTCCTTTCCTTTTTTTTCTTTCTTTATTAGCTAGCTTTCCGCCGCGGCTGCGCTCGCGTTAACAGTTTTTCCCGTAGGAATGAGGCATTTTTCCCGCGGTAAAAGTTAGCTCATGTTACGGGGAATCTAGCTTTCTAAAAGTGAAAGAAGTTTTGTAGTCGGTTCAGTTAGTTCTTGAGTTTATTCATTACAAATATCATACACACACACACATAAAAATCTTTCCTATTTATAATGTTAGTAATGCTATAATACCTACATAGTGCAGTGCCTTATTTGTGTTTTATAGGTACTTCTTCACTAATCTTTTTAAATATGTTTTGTTTACCTGGATTCATTTCAAGAATTTTACAGGTTTTTAGGGGTAAGAGTTATTTTTGTTCCGTTTAGTTAGGAAACCCAAAAAAACTTTTCCCGGAAAGGAAAACAATTTTTTACTTCTCCATTCCAAGTATCTAATTAATATTACTATTTTTAATCCCCGACAAAAAAGAGGGGTGTTATAAGTTTGACGTGTCTGTCTGTCTGTCTGCCTGTCTGTCTGTGGCATCGTAGCTCGTAAACGGATGCGCCGATTTTGATCTAGTTTTTTTTTGTTTGCAAGGTGTCACAATCGAGAGTGTTCTTAGATCCATCCAATCCAAGAAAATATCTTCAGCCATTTGAATATTATCGGCTCTTATATCAGGTTCGGGAGTTTACATTTTTTTAATTTAACGTATGTTTTTTTTTATTTCCATGATATGAATCGAAGAGAAAGTTGTTCAAAACCTGTAACTGAGCATTTATTTTCAGTATTTGCTGTCACTTATATATTTGAGCACCTGCATATTTGAGTATCAAACACTTAATACTTAAAGCCCATACCTATTATTCCTTCCTGGGTTTAAAAAATACTTAATGCGAAGGTTGCATTCGAAGTCTATTATGCGCTAAGACTTTGAGCTTAAGTAGGAAAGATTTTAAACGCTTCCGAGACTATTATTAAGTCTGAAAAGAAACTCCTACTAGTCTTCATAAGGGCGTAGTTAGACTGGAAATAGTATAATTATCATAAATTCTTTAATGAAAAAAGCCTTAAAAGTAGGACGTAGGGATTTAATCCACCCACACATTTATATAAACAACCTATATGATAATGAAGTCGGTAAAAAATAATTGGATACCTAATTATTTTTGTGGTATGTTTGTAGCAGAGCTTTTAAGTTGTTCTATATAATCATCTCCTTTAAGGGAAAGCTATGGCCTATCTATGGCTTTAAAACGAATAAAATTTCAAGGTGTATCTAATTAACTTCACTTATATTATTTGATATTCGTTTCCTTACTATTCCCAGGTCCACTTAAACAACTCAAGAGTTAAATTAAATCGCTTAATCTCGAGCTGATGAATATTCCGTTTGAAGGAGATAGCTTAATTCAGTACTACCCACAGCATGAAGCATTCAAGGACCTCACAAAGACGGGAGTGACGGGAGTGATATCCATGTCGTAGCCAAGTGGTTAAAATAGCCGTTCAATCAAACAGCTAGCCCTTTGACTGAACATCGCCATTCAATCACACGGCTGTACGTCGCTTAGCCGACTTGTTGACTGCAACGTTCAACACTACAGCTTGACGACGCTTAGCCAAATGGTTAAATGGCAAATTAACTAGGGTGACCATTAGTTTAGCATGTGATTTGAAAAAATAGGAAAACTTTTTGTAATTTCTTGGGAGATTTTTCTTGGATTAAGTTTAAGGACGGTTTAAGAGGTGACCAAAAGTTTGAACAAATTAGTAAACATGAAAAACAAATTAATAATCGTAATATTCTTTATTGTTGCATGTTGGGCAGAGCGACACAAAAATTTTAACAGCTTTTTTTGCTATATAAAACTGGCTCTTAATATTATACACCATCTTGTCTCTGCCTCCATGTCCATAATCTTTATGAATAGTATTTAGCATGGTGAAATACTCTTTTCGGGGTACAATGCGTATCACAGGATCATCAGTACTCTTTCTTTTTAAAATAAGATATTCTTTACTGCCAGTTGTCATTAAATCGTATTTTGATATCCAATAATAAGACATAGAAGTCCTGCATTCCGTGTTAGTCATGGATACCCTAGCGTTCTTTAATAACTTCAAATACCTTGGTGATGCATTTCATAATCCTGTGATTTCTCTTCGTATAACTTTAAAAATTTTAATTCACTCTTATCACTCGTATGTGCCTCCATAATTTCTGGCTCTTCAACACTAGTAACGTACCTATATTTACTACTTTCTTTCAGAAAAATATCTCGAAACAATCAAAAATACAGGTAAGTTGACGCCATATTGAAAACAAAACACACCTAGCGCCGTCGCGGTGGTAAGCTGAACTAATTCAATTAAAAGGTGGCTTTTGAGTCAGCTGTAATGTTGAACGTTTTGAGCGCCTCAAATATTCAATTAAGAAGCTAGACGTGTGATTGAATGGCGATGTTCAGTCAAAGGGCTAGCTGTTTGATTGAACGGCTATTTTAACCAGTTGGCTACGACATCCACACCGCCAGATGTTCCGTAACTTATCTAGTTGAACAACAAAAAAAGCTTTAAAAGCTAGTCGTAGAGAGGTACTTCAATTTGTACCTACCTTTATATTTATAATTAGCTTTCCGCTTCGAGCTGCGCTCTATTTTTTACCTTAGGTATAATATAACTTTCCATGGAAAATAAATAAATAAATAAACGTAAACGTGTTTCTGTGAAGCAGACTAATTAAACAAAAAGATGGAGTTACCAAGTGCCCACAATGGCTGTATAAATTATAACCATTAAAAAATATATTACTTTTCTACGACAAATGAAAAATAAGTAAAATCTTAGCGTAGCACTTGAGCCCAGAGTAATTTGGTACTATTACCTTATTCAGCCTTTCTATAGTTTACAGTTGGGCCAAGGACTTTTACTTGGGATCCTGTTGGGAGCGTAGTCCTTTGTTGTTGAGTAATACAGGTGTACCCTGCCACCCTGCTATCCATTTCCCACACAAAGTTATTTTTAACCCCCGACGAAAAAGAGGAGTGTAACATGGACTTAGTAACATAGTTACACTGTAACTATGGTAATTCGTCCAAGGAGTGTTATAAGTTTGACGTGTGTGTCTGTCTGTGGCATCGTAGCTCTTAAACGGAGCGCCGATTTGATCTAGTTTTCTTTGTTTGCAAGGTGTCACAATCTAGAGTGTTCTTAGCTATAATCCAAGAAAATATCTTCTGCCATTTGAAGACTTTTCTAGTTGTTGAAAGGATCAAGTACCTAACGGTTTTGTGTCGGGGGTTATGAATTTTTTTAATTTAGTGTTATTATAATACCTCAATACTATATTTCAAGATGTTCGCTGATCCATGACGTTGAACAGCGACGCCTGTTGCTTACTCGTATTCACAATACTTGAATTGTCAGTGGGGAAAATCTGGGCTTAAAGATACGGAAATTGCCAAGCCGCCGAACCGACGGCGGGAGGGGCGCGGGGGGGGGGGCGCCGGGGGTGCAGCATGGGCTCCCGTGACGTCACCGACCGTGACCCACTCACCGACACCCTACTACTAACTGCGATTAAAAAAATCGAAAAAAAACTGTCTTTTATTATTTACTAGCGACCCGCCCCGGCTCCGCACGGGAAAATGGTTATAGTGAGTTATCCTTAAGTATATTATGCATGTATTATACATATAAACCTTCCTCTTGAAACACTCTATCTATTAAAAAAAACCTCATCAAAATCCGTTGCGTAGTTTTAAAGATTTAAGCATACAAAGGGACATAGGTAGGGACATAGGGACAGAGAAAGCGACTTTGTTTTATACTATGTACCTAGTGATTAACACTCCATTCCATCCATACAGTGCAGACAAGGCTAACCAGCAGGTACAGGGTTACTTTTATTTCACATTAACATTTAATATTTACTGAGTGAATTTAATTACAGATAGAGTCAAAAAATTAAGCTTTACTATTTAATTCCAATTAATATTTTAGGAGAGCTTAGGAACACCTGTTTATAGGGCGAGTACACGCAAAAAAAAAAAAAAAAAAGCAATTCAGAGCAAAGCAAAAAAGTCTTTTCTGACTTTTCAGCGTCCCTTTCGAAATTTCTTTATAATTCCATGGTAGGGGACACGTTACAAAACAATATAGGTCAAGGATATTACAATGACAGTGCTGGCTGTCAGAAGAGGCTCTAAACACAGGAAACTTACCACTTCAGCGGGTAATTTAAATTACTTTGTATGTAGTAGGAAATTATTTCAATTATTCAAACTCGCTCCATAGCACATGGAATTTAGCGTACTTCTAAAACTATTCTATAAAGTATAATTGTTTAGATAAATCGCGATATCTTTCCATCTTAATAAAAATAACGAATATTAATTAAAAAAATATGTTATGCTCTTGCTACGTACGGCTGCGGCTGAATCGGATACCTAACTATGTATTGTTTTGTTCCTCATTATTAGGTTCAGGTTTGTAATAGCTTCACATTCCCATGGGAAAAAACAGAAACGCGGATGGAGCCGCGGCGGGGAGGACGGCTAGATATAATCAATTAATTTATATTTTTGTTAGATTGTGTGTTCATTTTATAAAATTACTAGCTGTCCGCCCACGGCTACGCCCGCGTTGTTTTTTTTTTATTTGTTTTTTTTTTTTTTTTTTGAGATGAAAAATAGATGTTGGCCTATTCTCAGACCTACTGAATACGCTCACAAAATTTCATGAGAATCGGTCTAGCCGTTTCGGAGGAGTATGGAATCGAACACTGTGACACGAGAATTTTATATATAAGATATGAAATGACTATTAGAAATCTGAATAATCAATGTATTTGTTTACATTTTGTAGTGTTGCATTTGTTTAGTTAGACTGTAGAAAAAAGAAGACTGGCTGCCCAAAAGGACACCTAGTTAGTTATTTCAGGGCTAGGCACAAAATTTTATTCCCGTTTCATTAAAATCAACCCTTTTTATTTCATTTTATGGAAACATGAATATTTTAAGTAGAGAACACAAATGTTCGTGTAATTTCCAAGCTGTTGTAGATATGCTATTTATAATTCGAATCCTCGTTCACTGAAGCCGATCAAAAAGACGGTGTTATTTGCACGAGTCGTCACAGATATTGCGACAATAAAAAAAAAACAACCGATGATTGCCAGGCGTGACAATGCGAGAATACGAACCCAAACTCGAGTGATTTGCTTTCGATAACAGCCCATATACGTCCCCGCCGAGGGGCTCGGCCACAGAATACCCAGAAAATAGGGTGGGTAGGCATTAGTCTACCTGGTAGACTAATTCGAATTTACCGATACGACACGACATCTATTCCTCTTCTAGGACGTCCTCTTTTCCTTTTCCCTTCTTAAATTATGTTTTTGACAAAGTCGTCGTAAATCTAGTTCCATTGAAATTCCACAATATGGCTAGGTTTTTTATTTTTTCTGGTCGGGCTTTATATTATTAATTTTCAACACAAACAGAACAGTAATTTTTGAGAAAATTGGCTACGATATATGGGTGATTTTTCGGTCGCTTTTTTTGCGGAACCCTAATAGAAAAACATAACATTTAAGGTAGTATGCGTTAACGGCTAATATGCAAGGAATACGATGTCTTGAGCATCTCTGTGGTCTTGAGTATGTCTTCTTGTGGGGTGTTGTACTCGTAGGAGGCGAGTATAGATCCAATCTCTTTGATAGAAAACTTGAAGCCCCTCTCACACATGTAGCTATAAAAAGAACTGGTTACAAACTCAAGGCATTGCCGTTCTCGCTCTCACTTCCCTGTCGGTCATAAAGGCATCTCACTCATGGCTCGCTGCGCCGAGTTACTTGAGCGTCACCGCCCGAACATTCTCCCGACCATGGTCCAAGACTCCCGACCAACACTAACCGGTTAGTAACGCGGCGAACGCGTTAGCAACTGATCACGTCCGACCTTTCGTGCCGGTTTTTGTGAAAATGAATGAGCAAATCTTAAATATTAAATTTGTGCGAGAGGTGGAAAAATATCCATGCTTATATAATAATACACTAACAGATTATTCACGAAAGGATGTAACGGAAAGAGCTTGGAGAGCAGTGGGAAAGGTCTTTAATTTGACAGGTTGGTACCTATGTTTGTTTATTTTATTACTTAGGGGCATATTACATTGTAAAAGATCTTTGATCATATATATGATCATATATTTGATCCTATTTATTTGACAATTTGAGTCATATCTGTGTATTACACTATAAAAGTTCTTTGATCATATTTCACGTACCTACTATTGCTTCGGCATTTGATAGATTGATGACAGGTATTGACGTTAGGGTTACCAGATCTCAGCGAATTCGAAGACATCGTAATTTTTAGTATGGCTTGTTTTCTGATATTTAAAATTTGGACAGCAAGATTATGCAAGTATATAATTAAAAAAAGAATTACATTACAATATTTGAAACATATTAACGAACAATAAATTAAAAACTCTTTGTTTTTATATTTGCTTTTAAATTCCGAGTAGAAAAAATAAAAAGTAACTGGCAACACCTGTTTCTATGACCGTATTGGATCCAATCTAACAACAAATGTCAAAAATCTATGATCAAAGATCAAATTAAATCATATGTCTATATTACACTGTCAAATATCTTTGACTCATAGATCTTTGAGTCTCTTTGATCAAAGATCTTTGACAATGTAAAGCCCCTTAGCACAAAATATTATTTGAAATAATAATATTTCATTGCGAGCTATAGTAGTTCTGCGGTATAATAAAGTAGGTATTATACCAATATTTAAAAATCTCTGATAGTTCCCAAGATGAAGATGAGCGAGCAGTTACCTACCTACTTGACAATACTATGGAATGAAAAAAAAACAACAAATCAGGAGAAAAATATTGCGTTTGCCACTCTGAAACTTTCAGAATTAGCTCCTATGAAAATATCAACGATGTCGCGATTTAAATTCATGAACTTTAAAATTAACTGAGATATGAGGACAATTTAAATAGCCTTTAATTATTCGGAATATTTTAAATGAAAAACCTGGTCTGGAGGTGTTGTTCTTATTATTATTTTATTAATAAAAGCATAAAATTCGTTATTTCGTTTCAGAAAGTCAATCCAAAGACAAATGGAAAAATTTGAGGGCGGTTTTTGTACGGCACATAAAACCAGCTACAAGTGGATCTGCCTCAAAAAATAAGAAACCATATTATTTGGCCGATGCGATGGATTTTATAATCCCATACATAAAAGTTCTGAACACTAACTTATCAGGAGATCATCCGCAGGAGGCGACGGAGCAAGAAGATGATGAGGAAGCAACTGAGTCGAAATACATACCACAGGTTATGGTGTCGTCACCAGGACCCGATCCACTTAATCTACAAAACTTCGGGTCACCCTCTCCTGTTGAACCAATCTGTTCCTTCCGCTCCAACCTTCGCAAGATAAAAAAAGCATGCTCAACTGACGATGAATTCAACATGGACTACTTCCAGACCAAAAAGGCTAAACTTCAACAAAATAACGAAGACACAGAGGATGCTAAACGAATGTTTTTACTAAGCTTACTACCAGATGTAAGAACAATGTCCGACAGTCAAACGAGAACCTTCAAGCGAAGAGTACTAGCCTTAGTAGATGAATTTTTTGAAGAATCGCAGAAGTCTGACACACCTGCAGGCAACCACTCCAGCATGTAACGTTGAAATTCGAGACGCCTTTCTTTCTACGCAAGACAGACTGCCAAATTTTAATGAACAGCGAGCCACACGAGCAGGTTGAAATGAAATACAATACAAACATAAAGAATATTTTGTATTGTATTGCGTTTCTTCGCAACTGGCTGAATTTAAGGGGATCCCTGACTGAAGTGACGGCGCTACCATCCGTTAAAAGATAATTAATTACTCGCTGAGGACACAATTTTTCAAGAAAATTTGCCAAAAGTGGCCGTTTTTCGGCAACTTTTCTAGTGATAATATACCTATACTGTTCATGGTATAGCACGTCAACTTTAAAATGACCTACCGGATTTTTGAAGAAATGTATAACTATATACCCAGCTCAAACCCAGCTTTAATGAAAGTTTTCATCCCTACTTCAGCCATCACTACTTGGGTAGCCCCTATGAAAGAAACCAAGTTTGTGGTACTTGGGAATCAATACAATTTATGTTGCGTTGTAAGTCTTGTTTTTTTTTTCTGCATTCGTCCTCTCTTATGCTATTTTTTTACAAGTAGGTACATAAATATCTAGCTAGAGATATTAAGTAACGTGCGAAAAGATCGAGAAAGTGCAGTACGTGACATAAGAGTCATAGTTCTGTCACAATATCACATTTTGATACCTTTTCAAGTCTCACAGAGCAACGCGGGCCTTCCACGCCGGCCTTCCGAGTCTGTAGGCTTACTACGTAAGAAGCGACAAGCTCGAGAAGCTGTCAAACGGCTTTAATGTCACTATATCGCGTTTGACAGTTTTTCGAGCTTGAGAATAATAATAAAAATCTACTCTATTTATGGAGGGCTATGTGGCGCCCACTAGTTTTTTTATTCTGGCATCAATCGCTATGATAAAATTAATTACGTATATAAATTATGGTCAGGATTTTAAACAAAAAATAAAGGAGGTATCTTTACATTCTATAGAATCCCACATAAAGAGCCCGACCAGAGAAATAAAAAACGTCGCCATATTGCGAAACTTCAATGGAACTAATTTTACAATGGAAATTGTTGCCGTAAACATAAAAACATACACGCGGCGCCCCCAGAAAAGGCTTTTGTTTTTTTTTTTTCTTTATCAGGTCGAGAGTCACGATTAATTTTTAATTTCAGATAATTTAACAATGATAGTTAATTTGTGAATGATAGTGACATCTATCTTTTCTTTTACTACTAATTACAGGAACATGCATTGTAGTAGGAGAATTGACAATCCTCTCGAGTATATCGGTCCATATCCGTACGATGTGATTGTACGAAGTTCGATTCGTTTAATTGGACAGCCCGCTGGCGGCGAAGATGTGCTGTGGGTGTAGTTTAGTTAGTTTAGTTTAGTTTTATTTATCTCATATCTCATACTACAAGATTGCACACGTTTTTACAATAGTATAAAAAGGACATCCGTAGTATGATCGTCAATACCAGTATGTAAAAAATAAAAATTAAGTATATTAAAGTTTGTTAATGTCAGGAGACACAGAACTTTAAGACATATTGTAAAAAACATACCTAATTAATTTAAAATGTTAATATTGTAACGAAATTTTGGAATAAAAGGCTATTATTATTATTATAATATAACTCTATAATCCAGATTTCGACTAGCTTTTCAGATGATTTGTCTGTGTCAAATTAATACTGCGTTAATGGCAGTGATTCCTAAAAGTTTTGTATGATTTTTATAAAATAGGCCTGTGTGCAAAGTTATCATCATAGTCAGAGCGCCAAGTAAGATTCTAATAGGAGCTGGTTTCTATGATATGAAGTCCCTCATTTAATTAAAGGCTATGTATGCTAGTTTTGAAATATAAACCAAAAATATAATAACAACTACATAATATCTATTTACGAAATCCAAACTAAATTAACCCTTCTCTTTTTTTCCATTCCTGTTTAAGTTTAGCAATTTTATTCTTTTTATATTCTGTTCTTCTAAACTTCTTCTCTTCTATTCTTTTCTTCTGTGATGTAACACTATCTTCTCCATTAATTTTTTCATCTAATTTCTGTATAAGCATTTCTCGAGCTAATTTTCTATTTTCATCTTGGCTTCTACTAATATGACACTTGATGACTAAGCCTGAAATTAAAAATACATAGATACATACAACAAGTCAAGCTTGGAACAACTTTGAATGTTTATTTAAATTCAAAAATGACATAAATAAATAAATATTTGGTACATCTCACGGCCACCAGACCCCAAACTAGGCAGAGCCTGTACTATGGGTGTCAGATAGCTGATATACAGACACAGTATCAGTATGTATAGATTAATTTAACTTAAAACATATGCATATTGGCAATAATTTTCAAATTATGAATATACCACTAAAATAAAATTATTTACACAGTATGGCCTGTTTTAGGGACAACAGATCAGGTCATTCTTATTACCTGTAGGTAAATGAGTCAGTACCACAGCATTAGAATTTTTATTTACAGCTGAGCCTCCGGGTCCTGTACCTCTGACATACTGTTCCGATAAATCACATTCATTGATTTTAGGAACTTTTGAATAATCTATGGTATGCTTCAAGGCAATTTGCATATGTGAAACAGCCAGTGTGTTACGAAGAATGCTTGCTGATTTCAAAAACATTTTAAACTACTGAACCACGGTGTAGTAAGGCCTCTCCTTTCTGTAAATTATAAAAAACAATTAATTTTGAGTACTGCTAAAGTAAACTCGTTTGATACTAAAAGATAAGTTTTTATTATTTTTAAACTTACCCTGAATGCAAAATCAACTTCTTCAGGTTTAGAAAGTGATTTGTTCCGCCTAAATTCTGTTGAAACTTTAAGCCTAAAATAAGCTGGGTCAGTGAATGTAAGAGACTTCGAATATAACATTAAATTCTTATACAGCTTGAGCACTTGAATTCTGTTTATGGACATTGTTAACAAAGCAGCACCTACAAAAACATAAAAAAATATTATACTATGTTTAGGTTATGACGTATGTAGTATACGTAGCGGCCACCAGGTTTATTATACGTGAAGGCAAGTACAGCGACTCTTCTCAAAGGAATTACCTATTTATTACCACAGAAGCAGTAAAAAACTAAAAGGTACTGAAGTACAAGAATATAAAGGTGTCTGTCAAAGGGTGTCTGTCACAAAATAGGTACACAAGTGTAACAATAAAATGAACAGAATGACAACATTCTCTCTCATATTTTACAATATTTAAATGGACTAAGGTTAGGACAGTTTGTACTTACATAAAGCGAGATATTTATTATTTTAAATGAATGAATAACCTTGCTTGCCAATGAGAAAAATAACAATAGTTTTTTTTTTAAAGAGTGAAGTGACAGAAGACAGAATGATGTAATCAATCATCCATCCCATCATCATCACGGAGACTTTCAATTTAGCCGGGTCCACAGCTCCGTGTTTTCGTGTTTTGAACACGCTAAACGTAGTACATACTATATTTATACTGTGACTATAGATGGGCAACGAACGACCCGGGTTATAACCCTCATGAGAGTAATAACCCATTATTGCCCATTATCGCCCGGGTTAAAACCCAAACAGGTAGGCAAAAACTCAAATACACTAATAATGGTAATTCAAGTGTCTATTATTGCAATAAACATATGAATATACACGAAAAGCATAGTTTAATTTTAAAAAATAGCCTACTACACTCGTAACAAAGGTAACTGAAGATTTTACACTAAATTATCCCTACTTATATTATAAATTTATGCAAAAGGAACTGTGTCAGTCTGTTCGTTACGCTTCCACGCCAAAACCACTGAACCGATTTTGATGAAACTTGGTACAGAACCAGAATAGACCTTGGGGAAGGACAAAGGCTACCTTTTACCGCGGTAAAATACCTTTTTCCCACGGGAAAAATGATAGCGCAGGAGGAAAGTCTCGATGAAACTTGGCACAGAGATAGAACGGACCTAGGGGATGGATATAGGCTGCCTTTTACCGCGGGAAAATACATCATTCCCACGGGAAAAATGGTAGAGAGGGCGGATTATTTTGATGAAACTTGGTACAGAGATAGAATAGACCTTAGGAAGGATATATTCGTGTAGTTTTGAACTTTTTTGTTTTTAGCCTAAAAAATGACGAATAATAATTTGAGGTCAGAATTGGAAAAAATGGCCGATATTTTGATATTATTGCTTTTCAAATGATTGCTTTGAAAGTCGATATCTAGGCTCCCAGTGGTGTCCAATGATTAATCTGAGGTAAAAAATGGTAAAAATGCCCGCCAGTACCTATGTACATTTTTGTTTCTGAACGGATTGCTTTCAAAATTGATATCTAGGGTCCCCCAGTGGTGTCACATGACGAACCTGAGATCAAAGTCGGTAAAAATGGCTGCCATTTTAAACTTTTTTGTTTCTCAACGGATTGATTTCAAAATTGATATCTGCGGTCCCCAGTGGTGTCATATGATATGACGAACCTGAGATCAAAGTCGGTAAAAATGGCTGCCATTTTAAACTATTTTGTTTCTCAACGGATTGATTTCAAAATTGATATCTAAGGTCCCCAGTGGTCTCCGATGACGAATCTGAGGTCAAAATTGGAAAAAATGGCCGCCATTTTGAACTTTTTTCTTTCTGAACTAATTACTTTCTTAATCGATATCGGATAGTATTTAACCGTACCTCAAATTATTCTCTTGTTCCACCTAAATATCTTCACCAAATTATACTCTTGTTCCACCTAATATACTAATTGTGCACCAAAATAATATGCAAACTTGAGACTTCTTGAGTTAATCAACATTGAAAAATTCCAAACTACAGCGGTCGCCGGCCGCTGCCCCGGCACGCTCGCTCCGCTCGCTCGGCTCCCTTCGCTCTGTTATTGACATCAGTCTAACCTAACCTAACCAACCGATTCGATTCTGGGTAGATTTGTTTTTTTTTTACCGGGGGGCTGCGCCCCCCGAACCCCCCCGTTCCACCGCTTCGTTTCACGCCCTTGGATATTTGGTGCAAGATTAGTATTTTTAGTGCACGAATAATATATTTGTTGTAAGATTAGATTTTTTGGTTTTTCGATTTTTTGGTTAACAGAAAATTATTTTCCATCGATATCTAGGGTCCCCCAGTGGCGTCACATGATGAATCTGAGGTCGAAATTGGAAAAAATGGCCACCATTTTGAAGTTCTTTGTTTCTGAACGAATTGCTTTCATAATCGATATCTAGGGTCCCCAGTGGCGTCACATGATGAATCTGAGGTCGAAATTGGAAAAAAATGGCCGCCATTTTGAACTTTTTTCTTTTTGAACGAATTGTTTTCAAAATTGATATCTAGGGTGTGACCGATGAAGAATCTAAGGTCAAAATTGGAGAAATGGCTGCCATTTTGAACTTCTTTTTTTCTGAACGAATTGCTTTCAAAATCGATAGGTCCCCAAAGTTATTCAATAACGAATCTGACGTTAGACTTGAAAAAATAGCCGCCATTTCAAACTTTTTTGCTAGATTTTCATTCCCAGTAGTCTCTAGACTCTAACAAATCTGACGTCAGAATAAAAATTTCCCAACCCCCACACTAAGAAAAGAAAGTACAAAAAAGCAGCCATTTTTTCAATTTTGACCGAAGATTCGTCACCGAACACTACTAGGGACCCTAGATATCAACTTTGGAAGTAATCCATTCAGAAACAAAAAAGCTCAAAATGGTGGCCATTTTTTCAATTTTGACCTCAGTTTCTGCATCAAACATCACTGGGAACCCTAGATATCTATTTTGGAAGCAATCGGTTCAGAAACGAAAGAGTTCAAAATAGCGGCCATTTTTTCCAACTTTGCTCTCAGATTCGTCATCGGACACCACTGGGGACCCTAGATATCAATTTTGTAAGCGATCCGTTCAGTAACAAAAAAGTTGAAAATAGCGACAATTTTTTTCCAATTTTGTCCTCAGTTTCGTCATCGGAGACCACTGGGGACCCTAGATATCAATTTTGAAAGCAATCCGTTCAGAAACAAAAAAGTTCAAAACGGCGGCCATTTTATTCTAATTTTGACCTCAGTTTCGTCATTGGACATCACTGGGAAGAACCCTAGACATTAATTTTGAAAGCAATCGGTTCAAAAGCGAATAAGGTTTTAATTAAATTTATAAGCGGTATAAGGTAGCCTTTATACATCCTGAAGGTCTATACTAGCTACCTCTGTGCCAAGTGTCAGCAAAACTTTTGAAGTGCGCTACTATTTTTCCCATGGGAATATTTTTTTCCTGCGGTAAAAGGTAACTTTCCATCCCCAGGATATATTCTATCTTATTGCCAAGTTTCATAAAAACTTTTTCGCCCCTCAGCTTCGTTTTTCCCGTGGGAATTAGATATTTTCCCGCAGTAAAAGTTAGCCTATGTCCTTTCCCAAGGTCTATTCTATCTCTATACCAAGTTTCATCAAAGTAACTTAGCCCTGATTTGAGTATCATTGATATCAGCCCATAAACGAAAACAATGAAAATTATTTCGATTTTTAACATTGAACTTTTCAATTTGAAGCGGCGCTAAACTGATGCCGAGTTTGTATGTGTGACTAATTATCATAAATTAACAAATCCGATTGTTTTTTTCTTCATTTTTCACATTTCTGAGTTTTTGCCCACCAAAAAAGTAGTTAATGGGTTATTACTCGGTCTTTGGGTTTTAACCCAGTTATAACCCGGGCGGAATGAAACGGGCAAAAACTATTGCCCATCTCTAACTGTGACGCTAACATGTTAATTTTAACAAAATAGGGGCGTGGGGCGACAAAGACAAAGTCGTGCAAAACGCAGTTAGAATGAGATATAAATACATCGCACTCACTCTTAGGCTTAGGCAGGTATTTCACTGGCGGGCGACAGCGACAAAAGGCGAAAGGGACGCAGTTATGCGCAAGAGTGAGCGCGGTGTATTTGTATCTCATTCTAACACATAACTGCGTCCCTTTCGTCTTCGTCGCCAGTGAAATAGGTGCCTAAGCCCGCTCTACACTTTTGTCGAGAGGCCAAACTTTTGTCGAAACACGAGACATTGGCGTTCACACGAGACCGCTACTCCACATTCTTGATCCGCTCAGATGACAATAGGCTCTAGTATGGGGTGGGCAGCATGTGCCGCTCGCTACTTCGCTACTTCGCTGCAGCGCATAACTATCCAGATATGAATGCAAATCGGTAATTACTACGAATTACTAAATATTGCTTATGAAGAAACTGAGAATCTCTTAGTTTTGAAATTAATTTCATGTAAATTAACAAAATTGATATATAACTATTAATTAAAAAAATATATGTTTAAGGCTCTTTAATCATATACCTATTTAATTATTTTTCTTCATGCTAAACTAAGAGTGCCTACTTAACAAACATACATCTATATTCACAAACTTTCGCGTTTATAGTATTAGTATAGTAGGATTATTATTAATTACATATCTATTTAGACATCCCTGAATGAAAAGTACCTAATTAAAAGACGCTGTAAAAAGCAAAGCAGAACGGTAAAATAATTAAATAACGTGCGCTCACTACGGCGACTGTAGCCAACTGGCATGAGAGGCATCGAGAATCTGGAGCGATAGTTTTGCCTATACACAAAACTTGACAAAACTCCTTTGATGTACCGACACGGAACGGATAGACGGCCAATATACACGAGACATCTCCAACATAGGCCAATACTCCCTCTACACTCTCGTATTGGCCATGTCTCGTCTAGTTTTGTCGAGAGTGTAGTGCCCGCTTTACAAAACTGGACAAGCGAGCTATCACACTGGCGACAAAGACAAAGTCGTGCAAAAACGAAAAGGGACGCAGTTATGCGTTAGAATGAGATACAAATACACCGCGCTCACTCTTGCGCATAACTGCGTCTCTTTTCGTTTTTGCACTACTTTGTCTTTGTCGCCAATGTGATAGCTCGCTTATGGCTTGTTTACACGTATTAAGTTGTTAAGTAGTTAACTAAATTTTAAGTTAAAATTAACTTAATTTTAAGTAACCGATCGTTTACACGCTTGTCTAACTTATGCACTCTTTAGTTCACTGTACTACTTAAGTACTTCACTAAATTGTTGAGTTCACACGTAACTAAATGACAGTTTAGTAGAAAGCCACGCCTACCGGGGAATGCAAGCGGTGCGGGAGGCGCGGCTACTTAATCAAAAATAGACTAGATTCTATTTCACTTGTTCACTTAACCACTAAATCGTTTACTTACCACTTGCGACTAAAGAGCTCTTAAGTGGTTGTTTACACGCAAGAATTAAGTTAAAATCAAGTTAAAATTTAGTTAATTACTTCGTCACTTAATACGTGTAAACCAGCCATTAGAGAGAGAAGATAATGAAGACGACGGCTGCATGGCGTGTACATTTTCCTGTTCCCAAAAGCGAAGAAAGAAGGAATGAAAAAAAAAATTTTTAGCCAAGGTTTGATTTTTGGATTTGTCCTCGGTTGGGTTGGGCTTTACGTTTTATTTACAAATCAAGCATTATTAGTAAACAATATTATCGAAGGACAAACCTAAGAAATTTCTTGCAATGAAAGCTTCAATACTCTTAGTATGCAGGATCTTGTTATTTGTTTTGATTTTTATGAGTATAGTGTCACATGTTGTGATTGGTGATAGCAATACACCAAAGAAATTGCAAATAGGAGTCAAGAAGAGACCTTCAGAATGTCCAACCAAAAGTAGAAAAGGCGATATTTTGCATATGCACTACACGGTAAGAATAAAAGGTGTACATAGAACAAAAAATACTAACAGGTTGAACTGAACAGACTCAAATTGACTCAATGTTCCACGCTGTTCATGGAGCTACTTAATGAATAACGTAGGAATTGATTGTACCTGGCTTATAAAGTGGCAGTTTTTCGGATATCGAAACATGCTCAGTCAACGGGTCCGGAAAAATCAATAATTTGTTATATATATTAGAACTACTTTATTTCCTATTTACTGATTCTCTCTGGCTGAATTGTCACTGAAGCAATTTTTAGTAGGTAGTAAAAGGGATTTTTAAATATTTTTCAGGGTTCTTTAGAAGATGGTACTGAGTTTGATAGCTCATACCCTCGTGGAACCCCGTTGTCGTTCACTCTCGGTGCAGGACAGGTGATCAAAGGCTGGGATCAGGGACTCCTGGCTATGTGTGAAGGTGAACAGAGGAAGTTGGTCATCCCACCTGATATGGGGTATGGAGCTGCTGGAGCTCCACCGAAAATTCCAGGACATGCAACCCTTACATTCCATGTTGATTTAGTAAAAATTGAAAGAAAGGATGAATTGTAAAAATATTCCTTTAATTTACATTTTTATACATTGTTAATTTGTAATTTCTGATTGATATTTTATGGTCAAGTGTAAGATAAGCTTAACATGTACAGATGAATGGTATAAAATCTAAAGTGTACATTTTAGCATGCTCTTGACTGTACCTTGTATTGTAAGTAGTGGTTTAGATATAAACCAGTGTTAACCGATTCACTGTATTAACACTTTCAAAGCCATGCCCTATTTACATGTTTTCTGAAATGCTCAAAGAAGGGACTACTACATAGTTGGTATTCTGTGCTCAAAGGCTTAAATAGTAAAAATTAGTTTTAACGAAAAACGGGTTTATCTGTAGCATCTAAGCCCGGTAGTTGGGTCTAACTTTGAAAAGGGGGCAAAAATCTACTTTACATTTCATTTCATTTACAATCTGTATGGATGCGACAGGTTGTGGGCAGGATCAGAAAGGGGGCAAGTGCCGAACAGACCGGCGAAAGTTATAATAACCGACCTACCATATGGGCTCTGGCCATTGAAAGTGTTAATGTATCAGCAAACAATAATAAATACCTTAGATCTATATAAGTAGCAATTATTGTTGTCAATGACAACAGCCTCCTCATAGGTGATAGAATGATTCTACAAATGCCAGTATTTAGGACATAATTACAACAATCAAGTATCCCATTTAGCCACACACAGGAAGGACCCTTGCATTTCAATAATCCCGTGACGTGACAAATGAAACTTACATAGACTAGGCTGTATGGGCTTTGAAACCTTTGCCTTTCCTATAAGGGATAAATTCACGAACGAAAAGGGGGTGATTGCCAAAGTTGCCAACCTATATATATTTTTTTTTATACCTGTATTTTGACAGCCGCGCTGCTTATTTGAAATATAAGTTTTACGCGGGAATCGAGAAGAAATGGCGGGTTCATTGTTTCGTCCTATTTAAAATTAGTTTTTCATGGTAATTGATGTGTTAATATGGTGGAATTAGTGCGATAATGTGCCGTTAACGAAGAACTATTCAATGAAAGTGAGAAATAATGAGTGGTTAGCTGTTTCTGATTTGATACGCCACGTTAAACTTCAGTATCATTGGAATATAAGAACCATCCTTGCATTCCAATGACCCCGTAACAAGAATTGAAACTACTGAAGAACATGGATGCAAGAAATGACTAAAGACGACGAAATGAAACTGAAAAAATAATGACTGAGTATGAAGACCTTGGATGAAAAGAACTTGGATAATGCAAGAAACTACTAAGGACTAGGCTGTATGGGCTTAGACCCCTTTGCCTTTCCCATAAGGGAGAAAGAAACTAAAAAAATATATTTGAAATATCATTCATTCGAATTTAAATTCATTAATTTCTCCATCCTTTTCGATTCCCTACGAATGAAAAAGAGACCAACAAAACAACTTAACGAAAGTTCTTGTTAGGTTTGCCTTGGCTGTGAATCGTGATGTTATTTATGTGATGCGATTGTTTTTGTGATTTTGTTAGTATTAACTACTACCTAACACTTGCTTTTTGCACATAAATAATGGTACGATTTAAGAACAGGTAAAGTGTATTCTACCATAACCTTACTTTACTCAATAGTTGTCTACTTTTCATGTACAAAATCCAATTTATTTCTTTTTCAGATATATTACTGTAACCATTTCATCGCCTATGGTTTCTGACCATAAACCACTTAGTCTTAAATCAAGTATATTCCATGACACAGTTCTTTCAAAAATTCAGGAGCTACATGGCGACTTTGGTATTGCTTCTGTTAGAACTGGATTTTTAACTAAGTACTGCAATGAAAACACCCGAATAGCTATCCTTAGATCAAGGCATGGCCCACATCAGTTTGTCACAAGTACTCTACCATTCATTACTAAGATCGGAAAACTTGATGTTAGTATAAAAACTTTGCATGTTGGAGCAACATTAAAACATAGTTTCAAATTCATACAAAAATATCAAAGAGCTTATTTGGATAGTATGTGGGCATCTTTAAAATCTGATGAAGAAAGAAGAGAACTCGAAGCAGCAGTAATGGATTTTACAAAAACTGATGTGAAGATCAATATAGAGAATATTGCATAAAAAGATTTTTATTTACAAATTATATCAAACAAATAGTTAACAAGTTGTAAAAATATACCATTAGGTATGCTCTCATGATTTTGTACAAAATTATAGTGCAATTTACTGATATAGATTACTAAAACTTTGTATGGATAATATAAATATGGAGTAGTCCATTGTTACAGTACTGCCTTTTAGTTGCACACCAGGATTACAATCACACAAATATATAATTAAGTTAAATAAATAAAGTTTCTTACATAAACAAGTGTAAGATCTCCTTCAAGCTTATTAGTTGATTGCTAAACACCGTTTATAATTTGCTTTTAGTTAAACCTATAGGTACCTACATACTTTCAAAATTTACAATTCAAATTAGGTATATATATATCCTTACAATATCTTATCCCCTGCCATACCATAGAAAAGGTTAAATTTCATTCTGGGATTTGTAAATATAATTTCTTGGTCAAAGTTGATTCAAATATAGGAACTTGCTCTACCTTCAAAAGTTTACAAATTTTAACAACTTCTCCAGTCACTCTAGTAAATATATCATTTAGGTGTTCATGTTTAGCACACTTTCTAAATATGTAGCAGAGTGTTTGGATGAAAATAGAGCCTTTTTTTTGATCCCTGAATGCTTCTAATTCCGGTGCTGTTGCCCAATAAATGAGAAAGTTTAATTTTTTTAAATAATGATTAGTGGGTGAGTCAGCCATTAACTTTAGTCTTGGTTCAACTTCATTATCAACTTGGCAAGCTTGGAGAATCATCAGTTTGGGGATATCCAGTTGTCTTTGTTGAAAAGCCTCATCAAGCAAATTTTGAATCACATCAATTTTGACTTTTACAGAGTCAGCAGCATAGACATGTCCTCGTACACCATGAGACAGAATGCATAACATAAAAAAGCTGTCATCTGGATGAACTCTATACTTAATAATCTGTTTAATGTAATCCAACATTTTTTTATGGTCTATGTTTTTGTGTGTTATGACTTCAAAATTAAATGAAGTCATTGTTTTTTCTAGTTCCATCCTATCTCTAGCTGAACCGAGCCGTTTTTCAAGAGGCCGGAATTTAATGTTACTCTCAATGGTTGCTTTGGAGGGATGGAAATCTTCTTGATTTATAATGTAACACACCCCTACCCTCTTAGGATTTTTCAAAGGATATGCACTATCATCCAACTTTTTAGTACTATAGTCAGATTTTCTGTTACTTTGTTGATTAATATCTATTTGTATTTGAGAATCAAAATTTAAGTCACCAAATTTTTCCATTAACTCTCTGAATTCATTAGGTGTTACTCTGCCATCTTCACAATCCTCGAAGTCTAACTCTGAATTCTCCTGTCTTGCATCATCCTTAGCTGCAGTTGACTTACTGCTTTTTGGTTCATTGTTAAGACGGCTCTGAATTTCTTGAAGTTCCTCTGCAAATTTTTGCAATCCAGAAAAATTATTAAGAATTTTTGCCAATTTGTCAATACTGTACTTGCCATTCGAGCGATCAATATTGAAGTTGTCAACTGTGATGAATTTTTTGCACATTAGTTCTAATAAAACCAATTCACAGTATGCATGTTCAGTAGTATCAATATCATAAGTCTTTAGTGTATTTTGCAATTTATCAAGATTATCTGAAGTGATGTTTTCACACAATTTGTACAGAGCTTTTTTCATTGGATTTACGTAAAGATTTGTGTGAACATTATCTGGTAGATAATGTTTTTGGATATATTGAACCTTGAATCCTAGTTTGCGAATGACTCTGTAAAGTTGGCAAATAGCAAGAGCTTCTAAGAATTCATATTGCCAAGTCAGTCTGGTTTGTACATGCTGTGCCCAGTCATAAAGCAAGTTAAGGTGTGTGTCACCATCCCTCGAGACCCTATGAAACACAATCAAGCGCTGCAGCGCAGTATCAGGTACGTCATATAGCAAAAACACTAGTGATACTAAATCATAAGGGTCCAGTTCCTTTTCGATCTGCGCTACCACCTCCACTGTGATAGAATTAATGTTTTCAAGTAAACTGTCCACCTTGAACCTTTGAGTCTGAGCATCTGATCGAAACATTTTATGGTTATTTGTGTTCGATTTAAACTATCCAACTCAAATAAAATATTGAAAAACAACGATTTAGATGTTTATCTTTTTTTTTTGTTATCCTTTTTAGACAAAAAACACACGATAAACCACGGACAGACAACGCACTGTTTTTTCTTCGGGACAGGAAATTCCACAGAAAACGGAGAATAGATGGGGATTTTCCCCGTTTTTCCAAGGATGTTTTATGTACTATACCAAAGAGAAAAAATAATTAAATGTACTATATTATAATACCTACATAAAACATCCTTGCGTTTTTCCTCTACTTACTACACTACACCTACACACACATAAACAAAGAAAGAGCGAATGAACCATAGATGTAGATTTTTTTTTGCTGAATGAACGGCTTAAGCTGATTCTTCATTCTCGCTCGACTCGACAAAACCACAAAACCCGAGAGCCGAAAGGGACGCAGTTATGTGCAAGCAAGAGTGAGCGTGGTGTATTTGCATCTCATTCTAACGCATAACTGCGTCCCTCTCCTAACGAGAGTCCGCGCCACCACTCAAGGTGGGTGACTCAAGTACCGCGGAAAAACGTGAGAACTAAAATGACAACTCCCCTATGCTGAAATTGATAAGTGTTAATTTTCGGTGCGTTGTGCGATTGCAACGCCGCGTTTGCGGGACTTGAGTTGAGTGGTGTGGTGGCGCGGACTCTATCTTGAAAGTTTTGGCTTTATTTGACTTTTGTTTCTTGCAAACAGATGTTTTGTTTTTGTTAATTTTATTATTACACTGTGTTAAAATTATAGAACTTGATTGATTTGTTCCTGTATAGAAATAAGTATACAGGGATTTAGATCTGTATTAATTATTACGAAGGAAATTGGGTCAGAGAGTCAAGTTCGGGTTAGATACCTAAAGAGAAAAGTGCAAACAAGGTTATCTTGTTATTATCATATCATGTATAATGGCACGGCCCAGTAATAAAACAGCTATATAATAATGGTTGAGTTGCGTTTATCATAAGGCACATAAGTATGTATATTATCATTTACGCCTTGCTGAGTTGATTAGTCAAGAGGTCACTTCTGTTGCAGATAATAGTAAGTTAAATAAAATTCTTAAAATTAAATTTAATTAAAAATGTGTCAATTAAGTAGTTAAAACTAATAGGTACATAATTACGCATACACTTAACTTCTCTTTACAAAATAAAATAAATAGTAATTACTATAATTAAATATTAATTACCTCATTCATTCCTAACCCATTTTACTCTTAATTTGTTTTACAGGGATTTTTGAGACAATGTGCAGTAAAGTATATTTTATTGGTGTTGATGTGGGCTCGGGGAGTGCAAGAGCAGCACTGGTAGACCATCAGGGCCATGTCATTAAAACCTCCATTAGAGAATTGAAGACTTGGAGATCAAAAGTAGACTACTATGAACAGTCATCTAATGATGTTTGGGATTGCTGTGTACATGTTATTAAGGTAATTTAAAATAAAAGATACTATTATTCTATAAAAAAACTGATAATCTAGACAAAAAAATAAAAGAGGATCTAGTAAACTCGCATCACTCTATTCTTATTAAAAAAAAATCCTACAACATCCCTCTAAGATCCACAGTTGATTTTTAATTTCTTATTAATTATGTATTTTTGTATATATTTTTCAGGATGTTATCAAGAATACAAGTCCAGATTGCATCAAAGGTATTGGATTTGATGCAACTTGTTCTCTGGTAGTACTTGACAAAAGTGGAAATCCTATGGCTGTCAGTAATTCTAATAATGATGAACAAAATATCATCATGTGGATGGATCACAGAGCACAAACTGAGGCAGATGCAATAAATAAAACTGATCATGAAATCTTGAAGTATGTTGGTGGCAAAGTAAGTTTAGAAATGGAGATGCCTAAGCTGCTTTGGCTGAAGAAAAACCTGCCTTCAAAATGGAAAAATTATGGGTATTTCTTTGACTTGCCAGATTTCTTGACTTGGAAGGCAACAGGGTCTCTGAGTCGTTCATTGTGCTCCTTAGTTTGTAAATGGAATTATGAATGCTCAGTTGATGGCAAGCAGGGTTGGAATGTAAGTTTTCTGACAGAAATTGGGTTAGAAGATTTAGTTGAAAGTGGATTTAGAAAAATTGGTAGCAAAGTGCTGATGCCTGGAGAGCTGTGTGGCGGTCTGTCGGCAGAAGCCGCGGGATTACTAGGGCTTCCACAGGGAACACCAGTCGCTGCTTCCATAATTGATGCACACGCAGGAGGACTGGGTATGATTGGAACAAGCGGTGAAGGAATAGACAACGACATGTCGAGTCGCCTCAGTCTCATTTGTGGGACTTCCACATGTCACATGGCTGTGAATAAACGTCCAATTCTGGTGCAAGGTGTTTGGGGGCCATACTTCAGTGCAATGGTTCCAAATATGTGGCTTAATGAAGCTGGGCAGAGTGCTTCAGGAATGTTACTTGATTATGTGATTTCAAGTCATCCAGCTGGTGTTGAGCTGCTTAAGAAAAGTAGTACAGGAGAGTGAGTATTTTATTTATCCTATATAAAACGGTACCTACTTGTAATTTTTCTTTGGCTGTAGTTTTAATTATTCTTTTTTTTTTCTAACAGGATTCGAAGTCATCTTCAAGTATTGCTGGTAAAAATGGCAAATGGGCAAGGCCTCTCAGATGTAAGCTTATTGACAAAAGACTTTCATATTTGGCCAGATTTTCATGGTAACAGGTCCCCTCTAGCTGACCCTACTATGAAAGGAATGCTTGTTGGATTAACAATTAACAGTAGCGAAGAAAACTTAGCTCTAGTTTATCTTGCTACATTACAGGGTTTATCAGTAAGTACCAGGTCAAAGATAATACTGTAATACATACAGGTTAACTAAAAAAATAATAATTTTGAGTAACATTCTCTGTAAACTTGGTATATATTGGGTTTAGTTAAACATTATAATCATGTAATTATTATATTTCTTTTTCAGTATGGCACACGTCACATAATTGATGCCTTAGTTTTAGCTGGTTACGAGCCCTTTAAGTCACTGCTTATTTGCGGCGGCATTACCAAAGATCCGCTCTTCGTCCAGATCCAAGCGGATTCCGTCGGGCTACCAATCCTAAAACCACATGAAAAGGAGTCTGTTTTAGTTGGTTCGGCCATTTTAGGAGCCTGCGCATCTCAACATTTTAATACCATTCAAGATGCGACTACTAACATGGGAGGAACTGCTGAAGTTATTGTCCCAAACCATAACATCAAATCATTCCATGACAAGAAGTACAGAGTTTTCCTAAGGATGTTTCAGGACCAATTGAAATACAGAGCAATCATGAATGGAGTTAATTAATACAAAACTATATGAATTGTAGGTATATATTATTGTAGTCATAGATAGCTACTGTGAATAAGTACCTACTATGACTGTAATATAACTTGGTGTTAGTGTAATGCATTTATTTATGTAATCATTCAGTTGTATATGTCACAGTTAAAACCAGTTTTTAGATAGAACGCGTTTTTCCTAGTTAGAACTAGGTTTTACTTTATGACTTTGTTAATACTAGAATTAACCAATGCTCAAAATTGAATATCAGTTAAAACTAGTTGTACGTTCAACTCATTACCAGGCGGGTGCGAGCGCAGCGAGCACGGGAGTTCAGGGCACCCCTACTTCGGATAGTATAGGTTCGAAGGGTATGGCAGAAGCGATGTGGGCGAGCGTAGCGAGCCCAGATCGTTTGCCATGCCCTTCGTGTTAGGTTACACATGGATATTAAAGAATAAATGGATATTATATAATATTAAACGCGTTTTGTCTAGTAAGAACTAGTTTTAACTGATATTCAATTTTGAGCATTGGTTAATTCTAGTATTAACAAAGCCATAAAGTAAAACCTAGTTCTAACTAGGAAAAACGCGTTCTATCTAAAAACTGGTTTTAACTGTAACATATATAAATAATAACACAAAAAAGACATATTATATTATATATAAAATATGTATATAAAAAGGAAATTATATTTTATTCTTCTTGATTTTATTTTATTTATAAAAATGTAATAAAAATAAGAAATAAATTGTATTTATAGCCTGACCAAAGAAATAAAAAACCTCGCCATATTGCGGAATTTCAATGGAACTAATTTTATAATGGAAATTGTTGCCATAAACAAAAATTTACACGTGGCGCCCTCAGAGCAGATTTTTTTATTTCTTTGATCAGGCTTTATGTATCGTATCGTAGTCGAAATAATATTATCTCTTGTCAGAGATTGGGAGAGGCCTGTCTAGTCCAGTAATGTCAAAAGTTTTGCCCAGATTTAGACAAACAACAACTGATAAATAAGAAAAGAACAACTAGGTACTTGTCTTAAATTAAGTAATTTCGTATTTTAAAAAAATGCGCTGCGCTGCTTTGTCGAAGCACAGAAGAAATATAGTATACATGTACTATACAGGGCGTCCCACGGCTATGCCACATGGAGGGAAAGTACCTTAAATATTGTAGGTAGAACATTTTACTGAAAGAAGACATTATTTTATTTCTAAAAACTATTAAAACTGCATTCATACATTTTTTAATAATTACATGGTTGAATGGGAATCGAACCCGCTACATGAGGAAAAAAAAACACTCTGTAGTTTTATCATACCAATCGAAAGGCTCCTTCATAAGGATTATTTTTTGCTAAATAACATAGTGTCAGAAATAAAAGAAAGATCATGAATTTTAACATTTGATGTGGTCGCCGAGATTTTTTTTATGCATGGGGTTACTAGCGACCCGCCCCGGCTCCGCACGGGAAAATGGTTATTGTGGGTTATCCTTTAGTATATTATGCATGTATTATACATATAAACCTTCCTCTTGAATCACTCTATCTATAAAAACCAAAATCCGTCGCGTAGTTTTAAAGACAGGGAGTGAAATAATCAAAAGAGTGCGACTTTGTATTTAACAGCGTGGGGGTCATAGCAATTAATAAAATTGATAAATTTTGTATTAAAAATGTTAAAATACATAGTCTTCCTTTTATTTCTGACACTATGTTATTTAGCAAAAAATAACCCTTATGATGAAGCCTTTCGATCGGTATGATAAAACTACAGGATATCTTTTTTTCTCGTATAACGGGTTCGATTCCCGGTTCAACCATGTAATTATTAAAAAATGTATGAATGCAGTTTTAATAGTTTTTAGAAATAAAATAAAGTCTTCTTTCAGTAAAATGTTCTACTTACAATATTTAAAGTACTTTCCCTCCATGTGGCATAGCTGTGGGACGCCCTGTATAACAGAAGACAGCTGTTACAATTTGTGATTTGATTAGATAAGTAAAAGCACAGATTATAATATAATGTACTATTTTAGTCAAAAGTACTATATAGTCAGTAGTCGTGTAACGTGTTCATATAAAGGGGTCTACAATGTATGTAAACTGAATGAAATAATCTCTTAAGTTAAAATCTGCAAAAACTACACCTACATACCTAAGTGGAATTAAAATTCGCGCACTTTTTACGTTGTTCCATTTCAATCATTCAATACTCATCACTCACTCGTTACGTCGGTTTGTATTGCCATATTATAAAGAATTCTGCACAATTTACACGAATCGGAAATCCAAAAAGTTAATAACGTTATAAAACTAAGGAAAAAGTCTCATAAACTTCTTGATCAAATGTCTGGTAGCGCAGAAACGAGTGTTAGAAATGATGTTTCTTAACGAACTAGGAGGGCTACTTACTAGGCAGACTGGGATTTCTTTACAGAAAGAAAAGCGTGAAGCTCGTAAAATAATAAATAGGTATCAAAATCCAATCCCGATCCAATACAGTGATTTAGTTATGAATTTTGATCTTATCGTTTAACAAATGAATGTTTTCAAAATTCTAATAAGCTCATTTTACGTGAAGTATGTGAAACGCTAAAATAAATATAATAATAAGTAAAAAAAAAACTGATTGACAGATTCTATTTCTATTGACTATTTTAGTTATATTGAATGAAATTAAATGGCAACATTCAATTTCTGCTGGCATTGAATAGGGTGCGGGAGTAAATTCTTGGACTTCCTTGAATTAATAATTTTATTCAATAAGTACTCTATTTCTTGCCTAACAAAATGTTGGGACATTTAAATTTATCGAAATCTATATCGTGTTTCCAATAATTAAATAATTAGGACTGCTGTTCCCAATTTTGTCAATATTGACAAGCAGGTATGTATAACCCGACCATGTAAAATGTTAACATGCATGGTAGAGCTGCGATATGTTTGAGCAGCTTATTAGATTTATTCGGATTGTACCAATCAATAGCTTGTGGACGTAATTTCTATGATATTTTACAATCTTAGGAAATCTGTGTTTAATTCACAGCTTGAAGATGTCGAAGCGTACGGCAGACGATGGAGGCAATGGCAGCGGCCAGCCGGCGATTAAGAAGGTTCATTTCGAACCGCACCTCATTGGCCCTGTTTCTACTCTTGAGGAAATGGACATAAAAGTCTTACAATTCCAAAATAAGAAGCTCGCACAGGTAAACTACTATTCAAATGTACATTCTCAAGGTTTTGCCACAGCTATTTCTTCCACTTACGCAAGATATGGATGGAGTCGTAGCATAATCAGCTGTTGAAGATTTGCAAAACATACAAACTACCTACTACAACTACAGCTGTTTTGCTACATTTCATGTTTTATAAACATAAGAGTAGTCTTTGTTAATCATTCAAGTGCTTATTTCATTACATATCAGGTTTATTATATTACTCGGCTACAAGTCAGGTTTTTCTTATGTCTTTAGGTATCCTAATGTATTCCTATGAATATATGTGACAGATTTATTCATAGGATATTCATTGCTTACTGAAATGAAGTTATATCTTTTTATTTTACTTTTTGCATAGTTGGTTTTCTGTTTACCTATTATTCATTATTAAATGTACACTTATGGTAAAGGATTATTTGTCTTTTGCAAACTTATGTATAATCAAGGTCCTTTAGGTCAATATCAGTTGAATAAGACTTGATTTTAATGCTTCAAATAGTAAACTGGTTATCTATCTAGTTGAAGTTAAAATGCAGTTTAAAATTATTAATATTGCAAGAAGTAGAACAGAATATATTTTATTGTGCACCAGAAATAACAAAAAATACAGTCCAAAACAGTAAAAGTGTATAAATAGTAAATACCTATTTGCCAGCCGGCCTTATTGCTAAGGTAGCAACTTCTACCAGGCAACCTATACATGTTATAAAAGTATTAAATTAGAGTTTAAAATTTGGCTATGATTGAACAGTGCGCCACTGTGTATTAAAGTAACTTTTGAATTGTTACCTCTATTCCAAGCCGCCCTAACGCTGCTTCCCATTACGGTGCGTCTCCTTTAATTGAGTGGTTACTACGATGCTTATCGTTACAGTAAGTACAGTTGACAAAATTGATTTTTCTGACCAGATGAATGAAATACGTTTGTAATCGGGGTTCGAAAGGATAATTATCATGATAATTATCATGATAAAAACAGGTTGATAATTAATTAATTATCAATTGATAATAACAAAAAAAACCTAAAGTACACTGTATCCTATCTAGAATCATCATCAGATGAAGATATTCCTTTGGCTTCTTTGGTCAATCCAATGAGCCGTTTTCTTAAAAAAAAAATTAGTTCTTCTGGTCTCAACAGATGGCGGTGGCGGAAAAAACTCAAACTATTATGTATGAAACAAGCTGTTTTTTTTTTCTAACGAAGAAAAAGAGCCTTGGCTAGAGGTTACCATATTAAATGACAGTTGTTTGTTGAATGATTCCCAGCGCCATCTATGAAAACTTTCGAAAAGTTTTCTACGAAAAAGCCTCATTTAATTTATTTTTTTAATTTATAATGTTTAATCTAACGGACACAGATTTTTGCTCAATATACCTACCTTTAATTAATGTTAATTTGTGTTGGTATTAAATAAAAATCAATTTTTTTTTTTTTTTGTTAGAATTGCCCAAGTTATAATACATTTGTCATGAAACAATATCATACTAATATTATAAATGCGAAAATATATTTGGATGTTCAATGACGGACGAGGCAACTGATTATAGTTATTAGTACCTACTATATTTCTATTCTTCACCCGCGTGAATTTTTCAAATTTCGTCGGCTACTTAGCAGCCTAAACAATAAATTGTGAACATTATGTACATCTTTTCCATTTTAGCAGCCTAAAGAATAAATGGTAATAAATAATAATATAAGACATTTAGTCACTGTGCACAAAACAAAACACACACAGTAGGTACAAAACAAAACAAATTAAACAACAAACAGACCACATAATGTACATTTAAGTATGTAGTAAGTACGTGTAAGACCAGGCCCGGCGCACTTCGCGCCAGAGCTCCAGAATGTACCTACGCCGGGCGGTCCCCCTTTAGGCGGATATTACTAGGAAAAACGCGCGCGCTTGTGAAGACGCTATTATTTAGTCTGTGGTAATACGAACTCTCGCGGCGCGATCTTAAGGTGCGTTTTGTTTTGATACGAGCGCATCGACAAACGGTAGGCTATTATAGCCAGGGTCACGTTCGACGCGTTCAATGTAATTTGAACGTTAGTGGCGTGGTAGCTAGAATTAAATTCGCACGTTTGCTATCAGAGAGTGCGCCTTCTGTACCTAGTACTATTATTTATTCTGTGGTAAGACGTAAGTGGTGAACATAAAGTATATCTTTTCCATTTTAAGTTATGTAGCTATGCCAATAGATAACATTTGTAGATAATTTCGAAATTATAAAAATTAGAATTGATTAATAAAATAATTGTAAAATTTGGTTGTGTTATGATAAAGTAATGACATAAATATTTTAAAATAACATTCATGTTTGCAAATACGTAAACAAGTTATTAAAGGCAAAAATGAAATGTTTTCTAACATAAATAATGACCAAGTGTCCTAAAAAAATCTAATTAGTCCGTCAGTTAGATTACTAAAAAATAATGTACACGTATTTTTTTTTCGTCTGGCAAACGAAAAATGCCGACGATACAGCACTTTGAAATTTCCAGTAACGACACGCCGCCATACAAATTGTACGAAACAAGTGACGTCATAGTACCCTTCTCATACATTTTGATTCGGTAAATCTTCGTCAAATTGAAAAAAAAAAACGTGTTACATTTTTTTCGATAATCTAACAAAGGGATTAATTAGAATCGATTACTTTTTTCCGAGGACACTTCCCTATTGATTTAAAAATGTAGGCACAAATGGTGTACAAATACTTACCAATACTTGTCCACTTGTCCGTTCTGAGAATCGATAGTCTATACAATCTCGGTGGGAATATTTTGATTAAATACGTGTGGTGAAAACTTTTTTTTTGTTTTTTATTTTAGGTAACACGTTGTATAATAAAAAAAAAAAAAAAACAAATAAAAAAAAAGTTAAAAGTAAAAAATAAAATAAAAATAGGTAGGTACAAAAACAAATTTAATATAAATTATAGATAGGTGCCTAATATCTATATAAAATAAAAAAAATAAGAAAAGTAAAAGTAAAAATAATAATAATACAAAATTAAAAATAACATAATTAAAAATATAAAAAAAATATGACAAAATGTAAAAAAAAAAACTTAAAACAATAGGTATTAAATGTAAAGAGAATATAAATAATAATAAAAAATAAGAAGAAAATAAAATGGAAAACGAATAGTGATGATTTATTTTGCCAACTGTACTGTTTTTTATTTTGACGTGATTCTTGCGCAACGTAAAGAAGACTCACTGCAAGGCGACGCATCGTAATGGGAATCGACAAACGACGACGCGACATGCACCTAATAATTCTAACTTTTCATGAAAGCTAAAAGTAGTATGATTAATAAAGAAATAAAGAGTGTTTCCATTGTATTTTATGGGACGGCCTCGTAGCCTAGTCGGTAGTAGGTCTGCCTACGAAGCACAAGGTCGCGGGTTCGAATCCCGCCCAGGGCAAACATTCGTGTGATGAGCACTTGTGTTTGCCTTGTGTCTGGATGTTGTATATTTATACATGTATGTATATCAGCTGTCTGACACCCATAGTACAGGCTCTGCCTAGTTTGGGGACAGATGGCCGTGTGTGAGACGTCCCACATATTTATTTATTTATTTATTGTATGATCAGAGGATAGAACAAAGGCACAGATGTGAAGCAGAACTCCGGGCGAGAATTGAACAGCTAGAGAAGCGACAGACACAGGACGATGCAGTACTGTGTGTCGTTAACCGCTATTGGAACCTGCTTAATGAAGACATCAGAGTACTGCTGCAGCGGTTTGATGCTGAAACTGCTGATGAATCAGAAAACAAGAGTAAGTCAGTCTTCATTACCCACATTTATAAAAGTATGCCTTGTGTGTTGCAAATAATTTCTTTTTTCATATATAATTATTGTTCTAATAATATTCTATTTTTAATGTTTACCTAGTTAATATCATTAATACATTATGATATCATTAATCAACATATAAGAAATGATAACTGAAATATCAATTCAACAAGTATCCAGTAAAAAGTGTTTATTACTATACCAATTTACCTATAAAAAAAAAGCGGCCAAGTGCGAGTCGGAATCGCCCATGAAGGGTTCCGTAGCAGCCAGTAACATAATATAAAAGTTTTTGTAGTTAGTTATGACTTTGACCGATGTTTTAATAATAGTGAAAGGTAAATTGCGGTTTACGATTTATGACGTATTAAAAAAAAACTACTTACTAGATCTCGTTCAAACCAATTTTCGTTGGAAGTTTTGATAGTAATACACATCATATATTTTTTTTAGTTTTATCATTCTCTTATTTTAGAAGTTAGAGGGGGGGGGGACACACATTTTTCCACTTTGGAAGCGTCTCTCGCGCAAACTATTCAGTTTATAAAAAAATGTTATTAAGAACCTAAATATCATTTTTGAAGACCTATCCATAGATACCCCACACGTATGGGTTTGATGAAAAAAAATTTTTTTAGTTTCAGTTCTATGTATGGGGACCCCCTAAATTTATTGTTTTTTTTCTATTTTTGTAAGAAAATCTTAATGCGGTTCACAAAATACATCTACTTACCAAGTTTCAAGAGTATAGGTATTATAGTTTCGGAATAAAGTGGCTGTGACATACGGACGGACGGACAGACAGACAGACATGACGAATCTATAAGGGTTCCGTTTTTTGCCATTTGGCTACGGAACCCTAAAAACAGCAAAAGTACTATTATTGTACAATTTAGCTATTGATATTTGTTCTACTGATTTATTTTATTTTTATTTTATTTTATTTATTTATTATTGCAATTGTACAGCTTATATACAGGTCTTAATTCATTTACATTGCAGATAGTACAATTACCCTGTACAGGGCGTCGCAAAACAGTTATTTTGAGTGCTTAGCTCATTACGTAAATACATTGTCTTAACCTAACATGCAATGATCTAGCTACTATTAACTCATAAACCTTATGCTTGAGATGTCGATGAATTAATTGGTACGTTAATAAATGTCAAATTAGATTATATATCGTCAATAAATAAAATAATACAATGTCAGCACTTAAAAATATAAAATAAAAATTAGTTACTTAACAATTTAAAAACTACCTACAAGCTTGTCCATAAATTAATAAATAAATTTGTATTATAATTTAAACCAGAATTTTATAGATAATTAGATTAAAAGTAATAATATATAATTTTGTATCTAATATCCGTGTTTTTATGTTTTAAATGAGTTATCGCAAAGGAATTCATTTATCGAATAATACGCTTTATTTATGAGAAAACATTTTAGTTCATTTAGGAACGCATTGTGATCGCTTTCATTCTTTACTTTTATTGGTAATTTATTGTAAATTTGAATGGCCCTGTACATTGGACTATGTTTAAACATCTGTAGTTTAGGTGGGGGAAACTCTAATAAATGTCTGCGGCGGTCATTTTTACAAAAAGTAAATTTTACTCATAATTATGTTTATTTATTACAGATTTTCTAACTAGTTAGTCAAACTAAGTCATCCAATTGGAATAATTTTCCTTGTTTTCAAACTATTGCATATATGACTCCACTATTAGTTGGCATAACTTTATACATTTTGTCTGTGGCAGATGAGAATGAAGCTACCACATCGTTTCTCATGCAACTGTCAACTTGGGACAAGGAGGAGTTGGATGCTCAGTTGGCAAACCGTGTGCAAGTGAGCAAGCGGGCGGTGGCCAAGGTCCTGCAAGCGTTCGACCGACTCCAGCAGCGCAATGACAAGATCTGGCGAGCCATCAAGGGCGAGGGCGAAGGTAATGTGAAAAAGCGTCAGGATTTTACTTTTGAAACTGATTTAATTCAGACAATGTGGCCTACAGCAAATTCATTGGTGGCCCAGAGTTTAGAGCCCATTTGTCTTCCATCCGGCACTTCATTGGCGGCACGTATCAATGTGTTTTCGATTTTCGAAGCATTATGTATGTTATTCGACACTTTTACGGTGAGGAAAATTATCATAAGGAAATCTGCACTTTACTATCAAGAAATTAAGCTCGTGTGAAGTTGATTAACGTGTACTTGGCCAGTGTGGTCAACTAATACATATTTTCAGACTAATTGAGGGTAGACCAGTTACTCGGCGGGAACTTAAGGGTTATTTAGTAATGACTGGCCTCTGTCTGTTTAGCTTTAAAGTCTAAAGTTGCGTACGTATAAAAGCTGGAAAGGGTGGTCAGCAGGATGATATCGGCCTGGACTGTTACTGTAACACAGATTGCGCCCGCTTTCTATTTGACGAGCTGCTTATAAAAAATCGACTACAACCACACCGCACCACGTTTTAAAGCCCGACCAGAGAAATAAAAAACCTCGCCATTTCATTCGGATATCGTCACGTTCTCACATCTAAGGGTTCGCGCTTTAAACGGCTAATAAAATCTCAGAGGGTGATAGGAGAAATACGTAGGTACGCCATTTGAGTCCGCATCATTATTCCGAAATTATGTAGCCGACCGTGAAAACTCCGATAAGTCGTTTCGCCGATGATCAATTTGACGAATAATTGTTTCAACATTTTTCATTTTTCCGACAGTTTGTTACTACGAGAAATCTTTTCGCCGACAAGCAATTTTAGATTTAGGTTTTCTTAGATTAAGACGGTGATGCCAGTCGGACCGTTGGAGTGGTAGGTGTTGATTGAGTAGAGTACATTAAGGTAGACTAAGATAGAGTCAGGTAAAGTTAGGTTGAGTCAGAGGTAGAGTAAGGAAGAGTCAGAGGAAGAGCAAGGTAGAGTTAGGAAGAGTCAGAGGTAGAGCAAGGAAGAGGCAGAGGTAGAACAAGGTAGAGTCAGAGGTAGAGTCAGGTAACGTCAGGTAGAGTTAGGTAGAGTCAGAGGTAGAGTAAGGTAGAGTCAGAGGTAGAGTCAGAGGTAGAGTAAGGTAGAGTCAGGTAGAGGTAGTCAGTTATAGAGCAAAGTAGAGTAAGGTAGAGTTAGGTTGAGTCAGGTAAAGTCAGGTAGAGAAAAGTAGAGTCAAGTAGAGTCAGTGGTATAGTATTTATCTTACTCTACCTCTGACTCTATTTGACTCTACCTGACTTTACCTGACTCAACCTAACTCTACCTTACTCTACTTTGCTCTACCACTGACTCTACCTGACTCTACCTACCTCTACCTGACTTTACCTCACTTTACCTTGCTGCACCTCTGACTCTACTAGCTCTACCTGACTTTACCTGACTCTACCTTGCTTTACCTCTAGCTCTTCCTAACTCTATCTGACTTTGCCTGACTCTAACTACCTCTACCTGACCCTTCCTTTGCTCTACCTCTGACTTTCCCTAACTCTACCTGACTACCTGACTCTACTTGACTCTACCATAACCTACTTTGCTCTACCACTGACGCTAATTGACTCTACTTTGTTCTACTTCTCACTCTACCTAACTCTACCTGACTCTATCTTACTCTACCTTAATGTACTCTACTCAATCAACATCTCTCCAACCGTCCGACTGGCATCACCGTCTTAATCTAAAAGAAAACCTAATTCTAAAAAATTGCTTGTCGGCGAAAAGATTTCTCGTAGAAACAAACGTCGGAAAAATGAAAAATGTTGAAACAATTATTCGTCAAATTGATCATCGGCGAAACGACTTATCGGAGTTTTAACGGTCGGCAACATAATTTCGGAATAATGATGCGGACTCACGCCATTTCAAAAGTTAAAGTACCAGTAGGAGTGTACCTAGTCTGGTTATAAGAGTGTACCTAGTCTGGTTATAAGAGTGAGACCAGACGAACGTAATTGTTTGAGTTATGGGTCGCGTTTCTTCAAGCGCGGATTTTCCGCTACATTCGGTTACATACAAAACTCCTGTTTCGTTTACACGGCGACGCATATGTTTCGAATTTGTTTATGGCAGGTATTTCACTGGCGACAGAAGACAAAAGACGGAAGGGACGCAGTTATGCGCAAGCGCGGTGTATTTGTATCTCATTCTAACGCATAACTGCGTCCCTTTCGTCTTTTGTCTTCTGTCGCCAGTGAAATAGGTGCCTAAAACAGATAATGGGCTCAATTCTGCCGTGGTTGCTAAAATCTCTAAATTTAAGTTGTTAGTCTCTTTCATTCATATGGGAATCGAAAAGGATGGGGAGATGAATGAATTTAATTTTGAATGAATGATATTTAAATTAAGCAGCGCAGCTGTCAAATTCAGCTTAATTTAGTCGGGATGTTTTAAAATTTCTGCTAAATCACGCGTAAAATCGAAGTTTGACGTGTCTAAATGTAGGTTGGCAATCACCTGTCCCCTTTCGTTCTTAAGAACGTGAAAGAGACAACAACTTAAATTTAGATATTTTAGCGGCCACGCAGAGTTGAGCCCATTATTACGCTCGCCTGGCCTCACCGTTGACGTTGTTGTATAGAGGGCGCCGGCGCCCCGGCGCTGGAGCAGACGGTGCGCGCGACCAACGAGGAGGTGACGGCGGAGAACCGGCGGCTGCAGGGGCTGTGCACCACGCTGCACTCGCGACACCACGAGATGACGCTGCGGGTCGCGCAGTTACAGGACAACGTCAACAGCCGCGACACCGAGAACGCGGAGCTCAAGAACCAGATCGACGATCTGCAGTACGAGCTCATGAAGGTATACCACTCTGCCACGTTCAGGCGGTCAGTGACCATTTCTATGAGACTTCTTCTAAATATTACCAGTTCTGGATTCGACCCATTACACTACCGCCAGGGGAACCAGCAGCCGTAGCATGCATGGCTTCTGTGACAAACTATATATCCTTCACTGAGCTGTCAAAATACCATGATAAACCCGTCATATTCAAATATGGTCCAATAGGATAAAAGTAGTAGGACATTGCAGGCTGAATCACCTGATGGTCCGAAAAGAAAGATGATTCCGTGCTTCGGAAGGCACGTAAAGCCGTTGGTTCCGGCTACTATCTACGGAAGTAGATAGGCCTAAGGCGGTTCTATAATTCCTACACCAGGGTTTGTGAGGTAGGTTAACCTCGAAACCCACACGATACGCAAACAAGAAAATTATGTCACGTGTGAACGGTAGGGTAACAGTATAGGCCATGGCTGATCATCCTCAGAAAGAAAGAAAAGTGATTACATGCTTTCAAGGCACTATAATAATTCTATCACCAGAGTTTCCTTGAAAAGGAGGTGTTGCCGTAATTCCCAAATGTACGCAACCACACACACTTAAACACAAACCAATCCACCCCAGGTCCGTTCCCGCAACGACAAGCTAGAGAACCACTTAGCGGAGGCGATAGAGAAGTTGAAGAGTTTGCACCAATCAGGGGCCACGGCTGTAGCCGGCCCCGCGCCCGCCGCGCCCCACTCCGCCATCGCCCAGGCCAAGCTGGAAGACATCGCGGCGGAACTAGAGGAGCAAAGGGAACTAGCCAATAACAGGCTAGCTGAACTAGACCGGTTGCATCGCCAGCATCGGGACACGCTTAAGGAGGTCGAGAAGCTTAAGATGGATGTAAGTGTTCTTAAACATAAATATAATCACACTTGAAAGTATGTTTGTGTGTTCATGTTTATTCCGCTTTTATGATTAAATTACTGATCGGATTTGGATGAAATTTGAAATTGGAAAAGTTTTAATGCTGTCCAGAAAAGATTAAATGATCACCAAAAAAAAATTGCGCCCCAAAGCTTAGGATAGCTTATATATTGGTGAGCATTTACATACTAGCTATTTGAAATGGAGTTACTTTGTATCGTGGACTAACACATAAATTACTATTTACCGCTAGTAAACACCTAATTCCTAAATTCCCACGGAAAAATAGGCGTGAAGTTAGTAAAGGTCTGCTAGATATCAAACTGGATAATTTTTTTGGTCTCCAAAATGCCGAAGCCGAATGCCGAAGCGACATTTTTCGGAAACGTCAGAGACTCTTTAGATAAATCAAAACATTGTGTGCAATATATGTTTTGTTTAAGATTAAGCGATGCATGTTCAGCAATATTAACTGTTTTGCAGATCCGGCAGCTGCCCGAGTCTGTGATAGTGGAGACGACGGAGTACAAATGTCTCCAGAGCCAGTTCTCAGTGTTGTACAACGAGTCCATGGGCATGAAGACTGCACTGGACGACACGCGGCTGCAGCTGCAGACTGCCAAGAGCCTGCACATGAGGCAGATCGAGATGATGGAGGTACGGCATCTTAACTTAAACATTTACTGCGCTTTTAAATCAAAACAAAGATTAATAACATTATGCTAACGGGCAAGGACTCAAAACCCCATTTTGTCGCCACAATACGGACCTCAGGCGCACTAACATAGGCGGTTAACAGATCGTTTCTATTGAAAAAGTAATAAACTATAATCTGCATTGCCATAAAAAGTTTACGTCTTGTTGTATTAATAATTCTAACAAGAATTTTTGGCCTGCGTTGTTTAACTTTTTTGTGGCATAATTTTAAACAAGAGTTGGTCACTGGTTTTCTAGAAACCATTGGTCTAGTTCGGTGATTTTGTCCGTTAAACAGATGTTTCATCACTATGGTTCTGAAAGTAGACTGAAAAGTGCTTACCGTGACCGTTGATGCCGATTGCTGTGAAAGCAAGTTTTCAACCCAGTTATCTTAACAGCCGAAATACATCCAATGCATAATAAAGGCATCAACAACAACTAGGCTGCCTGCGGCCTTCCGCGATCCTCGGTAGATCGTCAGGACATTTCCAAACCCGAAAATGTTTGCAAAATACTCAAATTCTCATTAATATACTCCATACGAAGTATACTTACTAGTAGTAGACTAACACTAAATAAACATATTCAATTCATTTTCGTACAAAAGAAAGTATGATTGAAACAGGTTATTCACCTTTTCTACACATACACACACATGTAATATATTGGCCAATGACTTGGTAACCTGCCAACATCAGCTCTGTTGTTATTCACACATGTTTTTGAACCCAAATTGACGTAATGAACTTTTGAAATGCACCTTGTTTTTAATAGATTTTATTGTCTAATGTTTGCATGCTATGACGTAGCAGTTAGGACATGCGGTAGTTTCTACCTCTACGTAAAATATATCGCAACTACTAATAATAAAAGCGTCGATGGCCTATTGGCTAGAGCGGTTGTTTTCCATTCGGGAAGCGTGGTTTCAAACCTCTGCACGTACCAATATGTTTTCGATTTTAGAATCCATATGTACGTTTAATCGACGCTCTTACGATGAAGGAAAACTTCGTGAGGAAACCTGCACACACATCATTTCACACACAACAGTTGTGTGTTTAGTTGTCAGTGTGGTCGACTAAGGCCTATTCACCCTGAATTAGTTAATGGTCGAGCCCCTCGATGGGGACGTATATGGGATGTTAACTTTTACTAATTTTATAAAAAAAACTTTAATGTATTTATGTATTTATTTATTAATTATTTATTTTTATGCTGATTTGTATGTTTTTTATGCCAATGGTAACTTTATTATCTGCTAGCGACGCGCCCCGGCTCCGCACGGGAAAATGGTTATTGTGGGTTATCCTTAAGTATATTATGCATGTATTATTATACATATAAACCTTCCTCTTGAATATCTCTATCTATTAAAAAAACCGCATCAAAATCCGTTGCGTAGTTTTCAAGATTTAAGCATACATAGGGATATAGGGACAGGGAAAGCGACTTTGTTTTATACTATGTAGTGATTCCCTCTCCAGAGTGAAGAGCTAGCCCGTCAAAAAGCACTGCGCGCAGAAATGATCCAACTAGAAGACGTCCTGGGCCAACTCAGGAAAGAGTACGAAATGTTGCGTATAGAGTTCGAACAGAACCTCGCAGCCAATGAGCAGACGGGACCCATCAACCGGGAGATGCGGCATCTCATCACCTCGCTGCAGAACCACAACCAGCAGCTCAAGGGAGAGGTGCATCGCTACAAGAGGAAGTATAAGGATTCTAGTCAAGAGTTGAACAAGGTTAGTGAGGAGTTTAAAAAGGTTTGTGACCTGAGTTGAACATTAGTGACCTGAGTTGAACAATATTGACCTGATTTGAACATTAGTAACCTGATTTGAACATATGTGACCTGATTTGGACATTTGTGACATGATTTGAACAAAGTTAGTAAATTGAGTTAAACTAATAACATTTTATAATCAGAGTTGAACCTTCCCGGCGCATAATGTCACATTAGTTTTGGGGTAGTCTTCTGCTTGATCTGTCGTACTTTTTCGACTCGAGCATAGGTCAATAAAAAAAAAGCGAAATGTCCCGCTGACGTTAAAAGTTACTCTCGCTGAATGTATGTAGTCTAGCAATCATGTATAAAATTTTATAATTTGGAAATATGAAAAAGAATGGTATAAGTAAATGCAAGCTAGACAAAAAAAATTGTATAAACAGTTAAGTGACAAAGGTTTTCAGGGACGTGTGTAATAATTATCAGAGTAGAGAAGCCCCATTGAATAAAAAAATAAAAATAAACAGTTCTAAATGTAAAAGGTTTACTACTCATTACAATGTAAAAGAGTTACTAAATCAAATTCACTCCTAAATACACCCACTCAGAACTCTTAAGCGTTAATCGATCGTTTGTAAGGTAGTGTAACCGGTTTCAAAACCGAATACCGACAAGACAATACTCCGACCACAAGCTCGAATAAACACATTTTGAACTTTGAACTTTGTAGCTCCGACAGCCGGTAGGTTAGGTTAGGTTTTATATTTCATCGGAGCTGAGTCTTGTCGGAATTCTGTTTTGGATAAGCAAGCATTGATCGTTCTGCAAAGGTACGGAAAGAGTTAGAAGAGGCCGGCGCCCGCGCGGGCTGCACCACGTGCGCGGGCAGCGAGCCGGCGGACGAGAAGCCGCTCGCCGTGAAGAAGGAGGAGCCCGACCCCGAGGCGGAGGAGGGGGGAGCCGCGCCCCCCCAGCCCCCCCCGGCGCCCCCGCAGCCGCCCGGCAAGGACCACAGCCGCGCCAAGCTCGCCGAGCAGGACCAGCTCATCAAGGACCTCAAACAACAACTCAAGTTTGTATAAACCACTTGTGTTCTTCATATACTTGTGTTCGTTCGATCATAATCAATATTTCAGATCCAAGGCTTAGGAAATTCCACAAAAACCCGTCTTGACGAGAGATGGCAATTTAGATTAACGACGATTCGATTTTTTATGTTTTAAATTTTGAGTGAAGTTGATTAATCCGCTCGCATTCAATGTAGTCGATTAAGTTTTGATGTCGCTTAATTTAGCGTAGATTCGAGCCCTTCGTTGACGATAATATCATTTATTCTTTCATTCATACATGTGCTGATACCGAAATATTGCTTCAACTTTACAGAAAAGCAGTGAACGAGCAGAAAGAATTGAAGCTCCTATTAGACATGTACAAGGGAGTGAGTAAGGAGCAACGGGATAAGGTCCAGCTGATGGCGGCCGAGCGCAAGGCGCGCCAGGAGCTGGACGAGCACCGGCAGAAGGCCAAGGTGGTGCAGGTAACACCACATAGCGACCACCAGACAAGAGAGGAGGGGAGGGACAAGGGCCAGCTGATGGCGGCCGAGCGCAAGGCGCGCCAGGAGCTGGACGAGCACCGGCAGAAGGCCAAGGTGGCGCAGGTAACACCACATAGCGACCACCAGACAAGAGAGGAGGGGAGGGACAAGGGCCAGCTGATGGCGGCCGAGCGCAAGGCGCGCCAGGAGCTGGACGAGCACCGGCAGAAGGCCAAGGTGGCGCAGGTAACACCACATAGCGACCACCAGACAAGAGAGGAGGGGAGGGACAAGGGCCAGCTGATGGCGGCCGAGCGCAAGGCGCGCCAGGAGCTGGACGAGCACCGGCAGAAGGCCAAGGTGGCGCAGGTAACACCACATAGCGACCACCAGACAAGAGAGGAGGGGAGGGACAAGGGCCAGCTGATGGCGGCCGAGCGCAAGGCGCGCCAGGAGCTGGACGAGCACCGGCAGAAGGCCAAGGTGGCGCAGGTAACACCACATAGCGACCACCAGACAAGAGAGGAGGGGAGGGACAAGGGCCAGCTGATGGCGGCCGAGCGCAAGGCGCGCCAGGAGCTGGACGAGCACCGGCAGAAGGCCAAGGTGGCGCAGGTAACACCACATAGCGACCACCAGACAAGAGAGGAGGGGAGGGACAAGGGCCAGCTGATGGCGGCCGAGCGCAAGGCGCGCCAGGAGCTGGACGAGCACCGGCAGAAGGCCAAGGTGGCGCAGGTAACACCACATAGCGACCACCAGACAAGAGAGGAGGGGAGGGACAAGGGCCAGCTGATGGCGGCCGAGCGCAAGGCGCGCCAGGAGCTGGACGAGCACCGGCAGAAGGCCAAGGTGGCGCAGGTAACACCACATAGCGACCACCAGACAAGAGAGGAGGGGAGGGACAAGGGCCAGCTGATGGCGGCCGAGCGCAAGGCGCGCCAGGAGCTGGACGAGCACCGGCAGAAGGCCAAGGTGGCGCAGGTAACACCACATAGCGACCACCAGACAAGAGAGGAGGGGAGGGACAAGGGCCAGCTGATGGCGGCCGGCCAGGAGCTGGACGAGCACCGGCAGAAGGCCAAGGTGGCGCAGGTAACACCACATAGCGACCACCAGACAAGAGAGGAGGGGAGGGACAAGGACAGCTAATGAACTAGCACCCTTAACATGACATAGTTCTGTCATACTCATATTACTATTAGCGGAAATCCCGTTACATACAGCATTTTGACAGTTAAATTGAAGATATTATCTTGTTATAATAATTATGTTGGTATAATGTTGTACCGGAGTTGATGCTAATCGGAGGTGTCAAACAATCAAAAGCTTTTTGAATGCCTACGCCATTTCGATTAACTACTGAAAGAGACAGGTTAGCGTGAGGTTGATTTCTTGCATAAGCTTGAAAGAGACGGTGGCATACAAGCACCCAAGCAGACTATTAGTTATCATATTAATACTTTCATCTATTAATCCTACCATTTACCTTTTGTAGTTAGACTTATTATTGCAGACCATGTCTGATCTTATAATTTGTGTACTAGGAAAGCAAACGCGAGAGGCGGTTAGCAGACGAAGACGCGTTACGGAAAATCAAGCAGTTGGAAGAACAGAAGTACGAGCTGCAGAAACAATTGTCTACTGTGCGGCCCGCGCCCGACAACATACACGCATTCTCCAGACCGTTTGCCGGCTCTCAGGTCAGACACGTCTAATTATCATTTGATATTCAGGAATTTGGATCTTCAAAAAATATGTGTATGATCTATTAATAGCGCCCTCATTATGTGATAGTCTCTTCCAGACCGGCAGCTTTGAACAAGCTGACGATCTGGCTGGGATTGAAATGACTAGTTTCAGAAGGTCTAGTTTGTGTCCTCCCAGAAAACTGAATAGTAGTCCCTACAGAATGCTCACTTAGCGACATAATTCAAATAAATAGCTACTCTAGCTCCGTTACAATAAAGTGCAATTCAGATTGCATGGCACTAGCCAAAATCACGCAGTAGCTGCCTCTCTTTCTATCGCGTATCGCGCCATTCGCGCCTCTGTACTAACACCTTTAGTTCTTTGATCATACCTAAACTAAGGGTGAGATACCCCTGCCGGTTTGGAAGAGGCTATGTAGCATATTATGGCTGACTACAATAGATTCACCATGGGTCGCAGTGGTCTTGGGTATCTAGTACTGTTACACCCGCGGCTCGTCTAGATCCTGAACGAGTCTGCGGCGCAACTACGTTTAAGATGAAGATGTAAGAAGATGCACAAATAATAAGAATAATATATCCACAATAGCACACACTTTAATCACGTAGGTACATACTAATATTATATTTTGAAAATAATCACATTTTGGGAAATGGCCACGTAGTTCGTGGCCAGGGGTAAAAGTAGGAATGAATAATAAAAAATGGATGATTGGATGATTTTGAATGAATTCCAAAATTAAATATATTTGAATTTAGACGAAAATGGTAAATGAGATGAGAAATGAAGTAGAAAACGTGGCAACGAGGTAGCACGCAATGCACCTCGTTACAGTACCCTTCCCTCTCCATCCAAATCATAATCAAACCCCTGCCAGTACCCTACTTCTCATGCTGACCAGGGCATCACACACAGAGAGAATACGTCGTCCGCATAGAATATAGTCAGGGTTTTCAGACAAGTGCATCCTATTTATTATGAATAGTGAGTTTGCAATGTACTGTCAGGACTCTACAAACTATCCGCCTTGACTATCCGAATCCAGTCAGTCCCATACCCAGCTCCTCCAGGTCAAGCGGCTGTAAAGCAGGAGAACGAAAACAGAACCGTGTGGTTTGGAACGTGCCGAACGAAACTAATTCACCTCTTCTTCAAAACAAGGAAACAGTAGAAGGGAATCTTGTGCGTGCAAATTCTCAATCTTATGAACCAAATGAAATGAGTAAAATGAACCGCCAGTCCCAAATGAAGTCATTAGAATAGGGTTTTGACTGGCTATTGTTTTTTTTTTAAATTACATTGCATTAGTCTTTTGTTATAAGCGGTTAAACTGACGCTTTGAGTGGACTCAAGACACATTAGGTGTTTATTAGATACCGCCCTTAACCTAGGGTGCTTATAATGAAGAACCTTTTGCTCTTCAGAACGCAACAGAACAGTGCAGAAACTGCTGCTTTGCGGCAGAAATGGGCGAAAGAGTAAGTACCGTTGATGTTACGTGACTTACTGCAAAAAATAACACATATGCCCATTTTGTTTTATTCTTGTTTACGAGCAATGTGACAGATTTAGCTTGATTTAACAAATATTTGTTTTCGTCGAATCCACAGTTTCGGTTGGCTGTAATTTTTTATGTTAACAAGTTTTGTCTTGTGTGAGTTTTAAAACGCAATCGAGATAAATAAATTGACCACAATCCATAGGTGTCTGTTGTGTCCAAAGGGAACAATGAATTTATGAGTTTTTTTTTTAATGTAAATATATATGAAACTTCATATTTCACAGTGATTAAAGTAGCCGAACGAACATTCACAACCTGCGATCAAAGTTGATTCTCGTGTTATAAACAACAGTCCCAGCTAACCACGTCATCCAACCACTCAAACTCGACTCCAAGGCTCAATTTAACATTTAAACGAGCCTGTATATTTCCAGGAGGAAGAGGCTCTGCTAAACGAGATGGAGGTGACGGGGCAGGCGTTCGAGGACATGCAGGAGCAGAACTCTCGGCTCATACAGCAGCTGCGCGAGAAGGACGACGCCAACTTCAAGCTGATGTCGGAGCGGATCAAAGCCAACAGCCTGCACAAGCTGCTGCGCGAGGAGAAGCAGCTGCTGCAGGAACAGGTCACTACACACACCCCCTCCCCCCATACAGTATACACCCCCTCCCCCCATACACACACGGAGCGGATCAAAGCCAACAGCCTGCACAAGCTGCTGCGCGAGGAGAAGCAGCTGCTGCAGGAACAGGTCACTACACACACCCCCTCCCCCCATACAGTATACACCCCCTCCCCTATACACACACATACACACACGGAGCGGATCAAAGCCAACAGCCTGCACAAGCTGCTGCGCGAGGAGAAGCAGCTGCTGCAGGAACAGGTCACTACACACACCCCCTCCCCCCATACAGTATACATCCCCTCCCCCCACAGTATACACCCCCTCCCCCTATGCACACACCCCTCCCCTATACACACATACACACACCCCCTCCCCCCTATACACACCCCCTCCCCCCTATACACACCCCCTCCTCCCATACACACACACACACACTACTTATGTAACAAAGGAAAGCGCACATTTCGCTGGCGTCGAACCTTGCATATACTGCATAACCGAGCCCTGAACACCCCGTTAGATTATAATTCGTCGCATTTTCCATTCGAAATGGGGCACCCTGATTGTTAGTCTTTTTTTTAAAAGCTTGAGTTTCCTCCAACGACCTCTATTGCGTTGCGATCTGTCCTGCGTAACCCTTCTCCAGTATTGTCCAACGGTAATTTTAATCCTTGTGTGCTGTCATACTCGCCTTTTTTGATATTTCTTATTAATTAGAAATTGCATTTACACTTAATATCCAATCCACGTAATATCCAGGTTCTAACCCGGGACCAGCAAATAGAATCAATGGGTGCTGTAGCGCGGCGGTTGGAGGAGAAGGAGCGGCTACTGCAGACCACACTATCCGCCGTCGAGAAGGAGTTGTTACTGCGGCAACAAGCCATGGAGATGCACAAGAGGAAAGCCATCGAGTCCGCACAGTCTGCGGCGGACCTTAAACTGCATTTAGGTAAGGGTAGCACGCAAACAATAACGCGGTTTTAGTTTAAATAGGTTGGGCACGGTTGACGTGGGTTGGCTTTAAATGAAACATGGATTGGTTGGCAAATCTAAACTCTAAACCAAGCAAAAAGCTGCCGATGCGACCAATTACCCTAGGTTGGACTGGTTCGCTAAGGAAAACGACCATGGGTTGATCAAACAAAAGCGCTTACTGAACAGTGTTCTCCTTACAAACTAGACGATCGATTGCGTATTAGCGATAATCGACACTGAACGTTAGGCTGCTTGACTCTTTCGACGATTTCATATTGAATTAATACGGTCGACCTCGTCTGGTTGCCCTTGATATAAATAGGTAACCTCTTTACGAGGTGACATAATTTTCTAGACATTTTGACATTAAAATACGATTCAAATCAAACTAACTAATATCTTCCAGAAAAATACCACGCGCAAATGAAGGAAGCGCAGCAAGTAGTGGCGGAGAAGACGTCGGCTTTAGAAGCAGAGGCGTACAAGACCAAGAGACTGCACGAGGAGCTGGCGATCCTGCGGCGCAAGGCCGAGAGGATGAAGAAGATGGAGCAGGCCGGCTCCAGCATGGACGAGGTGCTGCTGGAAGAGATCCGCGAGTACAAGGAGACGCTCACCTGCCCCTCCTGCAAGGTACATGCTCTATAACAATACTGCCCATCCTGCATGAGCCATGGAGCAGGCCGGCTCCAGCATGGACGAGGTGCTGCTGGAAGAGATCCGCGAGTACAAGGAGACGCTCACCTGCCCCTCCTGCAAGGTACATGCTCTATAACAATACTGCCCATCCTGCATGAGCCATGGAGCAGGCCGGCTCCAGCATGGACGAGGTGCTGCTGGAAGAGATCCGCGAGTACAAGGAGACGCTCACCTGCCCCTCCTGCAAGGTACATGCTCTATAACAATACTGCCCATCCTGCATGAGCCATGAAGCAGGCCGGCTCCAGCATGGACGAGGTGCTGCTGGAAGAGATCCGCGAGTACAAGGAGACGCTCACCTGCCCCTCCTGCAAGGTACATGCTCTATAACAATACTGCCCATCCTGCATGAGCCATGGAGCAGGCCGGCTCCAGCATGGACGAGGTGCTGCTGGAAGAGATCCGCGAGTACAAGGAGACGCTCACCTGCCCCTCCTGCAAGGTACATGCTCTATAACAATACTGCCCATCCTGCATGAGCCATGGACATAGTGCCACTACGGATCGCATTCAGTCAACTAAATAAGAAATAATACTAATTCAAATTTAGATCGCAATGGTTGTCATCCTATGATACAGACGGGGGGAATACAAGAAGACACTCACCTGTTTTAATATTTCATCTTGTTGTCGTCAACAGCTCTTAAATGTCCCTCCCCTCCATGTCTTGTATTATGTCAATTTATACGAATATAATTTTTATGACCTTACTTTATAACAGGTTTTTGTTATCCTAGTCATATTCGAAATCTAAATTACTTCGCTGAAGAAACTTCACCGGCACAGTCGCATCTTTTAAACCTTTACAAGGCAGTGGTCACTATATTGCCACCTTAATTTTAACCTTATACCCTCATTATAAAGTCGAAAATGCACTTTGGAAAACCACTTGCCGTATATAGGGTTAAATATATGTTTTTGACTAATTATAAATTGGATGTACGTCCAGGTGAAGCGCAAGGACGCGGTGCTGACGAAGTGTTTCCACGTGTTCTGCTGGGACTGCCTGCGCACGCGCTACGAGACCCGCCAGCGCAAGTGCCCCAAGTGCAACGCGGCCTTCGGCGCCAACGACTACCACCGCCTCTACCTCTCCACGTAGGGCCCCCAACTACGCCACTGCGACACCGCGTCACAGCGTCACTGCGTCACAGCGTCATCGCGTCACCGCCCCACCGCCCGCCGGGGCACGAGGCGCTACGCTATCTCAATATCGAGCTAACACTTTACTACTTCAGAACTTCTGCCCCCGTAGCATAAAGGGCTATGACAAGAGTTGTATCACACATTTAACTCTCGAAAAGCTGGGAGAAAGTCGCCATATTGACATGTCCTCTAGGATAAGAGCACGACAAAACTATGTCTGTCACGCGTGGACGGTCATGCTACGGGGGCTGGAAGCGTAGGACGAGATGTTGACTGGCTAAACAAATGAGATAATTTTGATAACTTGGAAGGGTTAGCTTCGATTCAAAATATATAGTTAACCTTTTAACCGCCATGGTCTGAAATATAAGACTTACCAAATCGAGCTCACAACGCCGCCGTCTCATAAATAAGACTTGTGTATTGACTGATTGATATAGATTTTGTTTCTATGGCTGGCGGTTCTTAGAAAGGGAGCAAGTTCTTAGAAAATATGCTTGGCAGTTAAAAGGTTAATATACGCTAACAGACGACATCTGTTGAAAAAGCAATAAAGTTTTTTTACTTTGATTTTCAATAATAAATCTTAAATCGTTCTAAATAGCTTTAAACTGAGATGTGATTTCAGACGATTTATTTGTTGCACAGTGTAAAACAATATATTTTAAAGACAGTCAACATCCCTGTTCTCCTGTCGTCTTGATACGCGTCCGCTATGTCTTACTCTAAGCAATATTAGTGTTTAATGTAGTAAGCGTCTGCTATAAACGTCGCGTAAAAAAAGGAAAAAAAAAGAAAATGAACTCTCCTAAATATTTATTTATCAAAACTTGATTTTTCTAGGACATATTAGATAAGATAATTATATTGTTATTGAGCACATAAGTGAAAATAATTGTATAGATGTTGTATCACAAAAAAAAACCGTCTGAACATTTTCACTTTCATAAGCTTTTGAACTATTTGTAACGTTTTTGCCAGTATTTGATGTTGTGAAAGAAATAAATTAAACATACGGCGACATTATATACTGAAAAACAAACATTTCCTATATTAATGTACAGAAGCCAGCACATGCGGCAGGACACTTGCATTACGAAATTCATGCCTAAGGGTGACGATATAAATGAACAGGTTTCCGGTATAGACAAACCGGTACGGGTAGGTACCGATGCGTATAGGTAAATTATCCCAATGTTACATATGCGGATTGGCATTTGTCGATACTGAACTACCCGGACTTACTTATACGGGCTTGAATATACCACAAACTTGACGCATTGATGGTTTATAAAGACTAATTTACCTGTTTCTTTATGTTAGATATCCTGCACATATCTGTACCGACCCGCACCGATAAGTCCGTACCGGAAAACCTGCCTCTGTATATCCGTACCCTACCGCCTACGCGGCGCCTACTGGCGCTTTCAAAGTCAGTTTCCAGCCGCCTGTGCTGGCTACTGTACTTTATTGACATTTTAATAGCAGATTCCATAACAGATACACAATTAAGCAGTTAAGATATGACATTATAAAAGGTGTTGGATGTTCCATGTGCTGTCTGACTTGAACATTTAGGTGAATGAAAGTTTAGGTTTGAAGGAGTATAAAATACGAAATACTAATTTACACAAAGACGAATTATGTATGTAATACGTACAGGTGACATAACTACTATTATAATTTATGACGAAGCAATTATTTAATTTGGGCTTAGAGAAACACCGAATTTGGATACCTGTTGTTTTTTTAAAACATTGTGGGGTATGCTAGACAAGCCTAGTTAAATCTGAATAAAATATATTGAACGTTTAATAATAACTGATGTGATTAGTGTGGCAGAATATTCACTTTATATGCTTGTCATTGAAATATTTCTTTTAATATTAATTTTCTCGTGGTTTAAACTTTTAACGTATAAATATATTGACTAAAACTTTAAAAGAAATCTAAGCATACCCCCAATACCAGACCGTAACATAACAACTAGGTAAAATAAATCGGTGTAATAATGACGTATCATTGTGACTATGAAATACCGATTGTTCATTCCTTATTTTATAATGAGAGAAAAGCCTTTCTTTGTCTGTATAAATTTGAGTAAAGTGTTTTTTAAACATTTTATATTGCATTTCGCAAACTTGTATATTGGAAACAATTTTGGCGAAATTTGTATATTTTACAGGATATCATGAAATCGAACAAGTGGATGTAGTTTATCTGTATTTAAGATAAAATATTTAATTTAATTACTATAGTTTAAGTAAGGCTTTGGGTGCGAAAATGGGAACGAATGCTAGATATGATGTATGTTGAAAAAAATTTTAGAAAATAGCGTTAGATAGCAAAATGAATAAAATAACCATATTACATGGATTATTCCACAAATTCTTATTAATTTATTGTTTTACAGTACTCGAAATGGAAATCATTGAAATAGAAACATCGTAGTTAAAATAATGAAGTTTTTATTTTTGTCGTAGCATGTAGTCATCAAATGATATGCTATTTAAAATATAGCGATAATTTGTTCCGATTATTTTCTTGCACAGTTTATATTTCTTGTCGTCATAGTAGGGATTTGTAGAATAAACATAGCATCGACTTACAGCCCACTGACTGATATTATACATTAGGTTTCACTGGATGCATTGTTAACTTTGCCTGTTAGCCAATAATAGCTTGAGATTTATTCAATGTTAATGGAGCATTTTCGCCCAGACTGTATCTATAATTAAAATAATTGTCTCATTTATCGAGAGATGAAGCAATAAACAGATACATGATTAAATGTGAAGTTTTAGCTTAATATCCGAGTTGATAACAATAATAATAATTAATGTAATTCAACTTTTCCAAGCAATAAAAGTTAGTTTTCTTGTAATATTACGAAACTCATCATTCGCCGAAGTTTGAAGCGATTCCATTTATTTAAAATTAATTGTTTTTAAGAATTTTCCAGTACTTCTATTTGACGGCCCCGTAGCCTAGTTGGTAGTACGCCTGCCTACAAAGCACATGGCCGCGGGTTTGAATCCCGCCCAGGGCAAACATTCGTGGGATGAACACTTTGTGTTGTATATTTATACAACATCCAGACACAATGCTCGCTAAGCTCTGCTTAGTTTAGGGTCAGATGGCCGTGTGTGAGATGTCCCCACATATTATTATTATTATTTTGTAATTTGTTTTGGCGTCTGTTGCGTTAGGCGACAGAGGTGAGACCGCAATCGGGAGGATCGAGCGACTTCATCGCTAGTGCCGCGGTCTGCTGAAGAAGAGTTGTTCTTAACGTGCGGTCGATGACAAAATATACCATTGTGGCCCAGAACTTAGCCATTTCGACTGCAATTTGAAGACTTCTTTATGATAATATTATTTTTTCTAAACCGTCGTCACTTTACAGCGTATGAAGTTATTTAAGCACATACCTGTTTAAAAACTCTTTCGGTTAAATCAAAGTCTACCCCTTTTGAATAGTGGTTTCTAAGTAGAGTTTTTTTAACAATAATCCGTCGCCTGATGCATCGTACGTATGTTTAACAAGATGTGATATCTATACTAAATTTCTGTGTTACTCCAGAACACAGCGAACATTTATATATTATGATGAAATTAATAAATTACTTACCTTCTTGATGAGTTTGGAATCGCATTTGAAATTTGGTGAATGATGACTGCTTAACCCAGTTAGCCCTACCGGGTGTTATAACACCTTCAAAAACCAATTACAAATAACTACAGATTAGTCCTAAAAATGTAATCTGTGACTACTATTTCTTCTCTAATTTCATTAATTAGTCTTTGAAGCTTGATTTCGTGCAGAAATAGTGAATGTTTTGTTTGAATATAAAATTATTTTTCGAATTTAAAAGTTAAAAATATTTTCGGTCGATAACGTGCTCAAAAAAGTATCTTTATACTATATTTTCAGATATAAAAAAATACAATTTGACATGAATTTTACAAGTTACAAGTGGTGTGAATAAATATGTGCAATATTCGTGTATAAAATTGTACAAATTACTGTATTTTTTTATCTAAATGTATCATCGGTGTTATAACGCCCGGTAGGAGAATAGGCGTCTGTAAATTTTACTATTGCAAGTCAGATGGCTTCGAGGAATCTGCATGAATTCAAAAAGTATGTTTTATTTATTAGAGCCGCCTTTAATTTTTCTAAGGCTCTTTTAATTTTACCACAAGAAAACTTAAACATATAGGTGACTGATGAGTGTTTAGGCTCAAAAAGTTTATAAATAAAACCTCTCAGGTGGCTGCTGAAGAGTAGGACATTCACATTGTGATTTTTACGGTCAAGAACCAGTACACTATTATATAGCTATATGTATAAATATTGTGGTATAATACAGTATTTTCAACTTAGTACAAGTACACAATCTTAGGACAGAGCCCAAAGTAACTTACAACATGTCATAGTTTGAAAAGAATAGGTAATATAACGTTTTATCTATCTTGTCTAGCTAAATGAACATGTATAGGTACTGTAATTTTCTACGTAATCATAACCCTCCTGATAAATTTGTCAAGAACTCTAGTTCAAAAAGTTAAATAACAATTGTTACTACCAGTAGTGAAGTGAACTGCTTCTGTTTTTTTTTTATATACCTATATACCGTGAAGCCTCAAAGGTTCATGTACTGGGAAAAAGTCTACCGATACTGACATACTCCAAATCATAGTATAGATATGATGTATGACAATATAAACTTTAGATAAGATAAGATAAGATAAGCCGCGAGATCGATTAATTTTATATGAAATAATGATGATAAGTTTTAGAAGTTGCGTCCAAAATCTTGATTTGTTTTATCACAAGTAATATTGGTAAACTCATAAAATACTAGTTTCGCACTTTGAGTCCAGCAAAAATACATACAACTATACTATGTATATATATAAATAGATAAAATGCATCATAAATATAACTCTTTCTAACTAAGTAAACACTTCCCATACTTTGATTGATAGTAGGTTATTCTCCTACCGGGTGTTATAACACTGGTAGTTTTCCAGCTTTTCCGGATGACCAAAATTTTTTTCATTATTATTTCATACTTGGTGGCGGTATATATACCAACATATCTAAAAACCACAATATTCTGAGGTGCGAAATAGTTTCAGGGCTATCTGGGTTAAGGCAATTCTATTACTATTAGAAAATAGTTAAATGTAATCAAGTGATAGTATTATTTTCTTGTGTTATTTGCCAATATTGTTATCACTAACATCTACCTAAAAAGGCTGGGATCTACACTAAACACTTCGGATTTTAATAAATTTTTATTTTACAACACCTGCTCTCAAAGCAAGTTTTTTTTCCTCTTGTCAAAGCCTAATAATAATTCCTTTCATACGTATGTATGTAGTAATTATTTTTGAGCATATAGAATTTCTAATAATTGTACATTAGTAATGGCATTGGCATTTGTTCTGTGCTATTTCCGCATTATTTCCTTGTATACCTATAATTTTAAATTAATTATGTAATAAATATTACGAATTATTTTGTTTAGCGCTTTAGGTTTGGCCCTTTTAACTTCAAAATAAGGCAGAACAGGCTGAATTTATATTAAAGTTCTTCAGCCTGCTTCCTTTTATTCCGGTGTTTGGATTTAGTACTTGACTGCTCAGTTTTTCTTTCCTCACAGGTGTTGTAAAAATGACTAATTATTGTACAGTATAATGTCTCAAACAATACTTGGTTTTATTTTCTCTAGTATTTATTAAAGCCTCAAAGAAATAAGAAGCCTGCTCTGGAGCGCCACGTGTATATTTTTATGACTATGGAAACAATTTCCCTTATAAAATTAGTTCCATTGAAATTCCGCC